>CM062293.1:10923696-11188959 GCA_031216915.1 Pictodentalium vernedei | reverse complement strand
ACTAAGTTAGGCGTTTGGTTCCAAATAGAAAGCCCAAATATTAACTCAGGGGTCACAATTTGAACTTGAATCTAACACTCCTAGAGATGTTGCATACCAAATATCAAAACATTTTCACTGGTGGATCTGATGAAGACGTTTAAAGAATATTCCTCATAATGCACTAAGCTTAAACTTTCTCATACTGCACAAAGTTAAACTTTGGGCTACAATGGAGAACCCAAATACTAACTCAGGGACCCAATTTGAACAAACCTAAAGCTGACCGCCACTAGAGATGCTGTAAACAAAATATTTTCAAAAGGATTCTGACTGGTGGATCTGAAGAAGAAGAATTTTATAACTGACCAGAAAAAATGAAATAACATTTTTATGGGTTTAAAATCACTTACCCTCCAGTATTATCCAATAATTTACTCTCAACATATGTGAAGATATCAGCAAACTCTTGTTCTCTACATGGTAATGTGTCTGGTACCACTGAAACATGTAACCTAAAATACACCAACATATTTTAAGAAATCTTTCATTTTCTTTAATATTTTTAAGTATTCTAGACTAGGGCTGAGCGGTTTATCGGTTTTTCGGTTTGGTTCGTTTTTTTTTTTTTTAACCGAAACCGAACCGCCGCCTTAACAAAAAAACAAGACTTTCGGTTTCAACAAATTTCCCAGAATTGGTTAAGTTTATGACCACTCAATCACTTGCTTTCTGCACACCAAAGGCTTAAATGTTGGGCAAAGGTAAATGCTTTGTCATTTATTTATGTTTACTTCAAGAGGACTGACAACAAATCCCCCCCCCACCCCCCCAAATAGTGGTAGCAAATTTCTTATATCTTAAACAATATCCACAGAACCACCACCAGAAGGAATATGAAAAATTAAAAAGTCTTACGTAAATATCCACACGCAATTCACAAATCGTTAAGTACATTTAATGAACTGTCCCAGGCGCACTCATATTCGACCAAATAGGTATTGCAAGTTACCTGACAATATATGGTGTAAAAATAATATAAATTACCTTTGACCCAAAATCGTCTGCATACGGCCCGTAGTAAATTAGATTGGAGGTAAACATAAAATTTATTAAGCTTTAAAACCTCAAAGTTCACATGAGAAAAATAACAAGTAAATTATGTTAATTAACCGACTGCTGGCACATTCTCTGAAGTCACATGCTCAGAGATAATGCTGCGCATTGGCAGTTCTGTTTTTTGTGAACAATAAAATGGTTAAATTAAAGCAGAACATATCCTGTTAAATGAATGGCAGGTAACTATTGAAAGTTTTTTTTTTAAACTTATTGGGAAATGTTTGCATACTATTTGAACTTTAAGGAATCACTTAGTACTGCAGGCCTGTCAATGTCAGGTATACACACTGCATTCCCAATACAAAGTTGTTATAATCAACACGTGTTTTCCAATGACCATGTGTATTTTGTGAACACAACAAATCCCAAGATGCAATATTGCAAACTTTCTTTCCCATTATGCAGCTGGCTGGCTCCCTTCAAAAACATCCATCGCCTGTCTTGACTAAGATGAATCAATGCAGGGAACAGCCAAGAGGGTAAAGTTGATAATATCTCCACCTTGGCACCACTCACTTCCCCCAATTTCTATGTTTGGGCAAAATCAAAGTAAAAAAATGAACCTCTACAGTCGAAATTAGGAGAAATATTGGGAAAGCATTGGAGTGAGTGAGTTACCAATAAAAGTGATTCGTATATCACGATTTACTTCAACAATAGTTATCAAAATCACAAGAAATATGATTTGGGCTCATTTTATTCCACTGTCATTTGAAGCAGGAACCATCAAGAAACACGGGGCACGTCTATTTTCAAGTGATGTGATAATTACCGAAATACGCACAACAATTGCATATTATCCACCAAAACCATGGTGTGAGCTTAGCGACTCCATAAAATATAAGGAAATGTTGATTTTTTTGCTAAAATGAAGCTTTTCTTGTAAATTTCTGCAACTTGACAAGGCCCCAAATCTAACTGACAGAACAAGGCAAATCCCACCAGTGGTGGAGCCATGGTTTGAAATCCTGGTGGACCATGCTGGTGAAGAGCAGGGGGAATCTCAAGACTGAGGGTACCATACTTGTACTGAGGGCAGGAAATCAAAAGGAATCTTTTCAAATTAGGGGATGGGAGGAGCAAGTGGGATTTTTTTTTTTTGGGGGGGGGGGGGGAAGGGGGCTGGTCTCTCTAGATACCTCATGGCTCCACCACTGTAGCCCTCTACAGAAGCACAGAAGCCCAACACAATATGTCCATTAGCTGAGAAAGAATGGTGAACATTGAGTAACCCAGATGTCTCAACACGCTGTATGAGCCTCATGACTTGGATGACAAATACAGACACATTTTATGTGTACATTACCCTCTAAAATGTGGATTTCTACAATATATTTTGAAAAACTGAAACCGAACCGAAAACCGAGTATTTGTACAAAACCGACACCGAAACCAAACCGAAATGCAAATTTCAAAACCGCCCAGCCCTATTCTAGACAAGCATCGAATTTATTTATCTGTTTGTGTTTAAGATCACTTTCAGCCTCTATAGCAATATGACTGCAGAACAAATAGAAAGAAAAGTTTAGCCGATTGCAGGAAATATATTGATCAGCTCTTTGTATGTGGTTAGTTATAATGCAGATTACCACACTTTACCAATTTAAATTTGAAGAAGTTTTCATCAGATCAAGTAAGACTGCTTTTTCCAGCCTTGACTTGATTTGTGGAAAACAAAAAAAAATACTTAGTTTAATCATGGCATATGCCCCCGATGGCATCATAAAAGGGAAGGTATGTCTCTCGGGGACATAACCAAATCAAAAGGAAGCTTCCTCTAGACACCAATAATGCAACAACAACAACAACAAAAAAAATGTCTATTTGAGTCAATAAAAAAACGTTTGAGTCAGCATTCATTAGTTATTGGACGGAAACCAAATTCAATATGACCACCATGACAGCCATACTGAATTAGCTATCTGATCCAAAGGCAAAAAGAAACTTCCTCTAAGGACACCAATAATGCATAACCCAAAATTGAAACTTATTCAAGTCAGTATTCATTAGTTATTGGATGGACACCAAATTCAAGATGACCGCCATGGAAGCCATAATGAATTGGCCACTGGTGGCCATCTTGGTTCAGCTGACTGGTCCAAAACCAAAAGGAAGCTTCCTCTAGACACCAACAACGCATAATTAAAAAATAAAAATGATTCACGTCAGCATTCATTAGTTATTGGATGGAAACCAAATTCAAGATGACCGCCATGGAAGCTATAATGAATTGGCCACTGGTGGCCATCTTGGTTCAGCTGACTGGTCCAAAAACGAAAGGAAGCTTCCTCTAGACACCAACAACGCATAATTAAATAAAAGTGTCAATGACACTGTAGCTCAACTTGACAAACTTGAACTTGGTAAGTTATAAATGAAATGGCAAAATTGAAGATCATTGGGACCAATGTCAGTTTTTTTGCCAGTGGCAACATTTTTTGACAGAAACCGAAGAAAATCGATAGCTCCCATCTAGAGGCCTCCCCAAACAAGCATGCCAGGTTTCAAAGCAATCCGATCATAAATGTGCCCTGTAGGGTGTACAAAAGGGAAATATTGTGGTCTGACTAGACTAAATTCTAAGAACGTTGGCCGTGGCAACATTTTTTGATGGAAATGGAAGAAAATCGAGAGCTCCCATCTAGAGGTCATCGTAAATAAGCATACCAGGTTTCAAAGCAATCTAATCATAAATGAGCCCTGAAGGGTGAGCCAAAGGGAAATATTGTGGTCTGACTAAACTAAGTTCTAAGAATGTTGGCTGCGGCAACATTTTTTGATGGAAATTGAAGAAAATCGATATCTCCCATCTAGAGGTCACCCCAAACAAGCATGAAAGGTTACAAAGCAATCCGATCATAAATGTACCCTGTAGGGTGTGCCAAAGGGAAATATTGAGTCTTCTGACTAAACTAAGTTCTAAGAACGTTGGCCGCGGCAACATTTTTTGACAGAAATTGAAGAAAATCGATAGCTCCCATCTAGAGGTCTCCCCAAACAAGCATACCAGGTTTCAAGGCAATCTGATCGTAAATGTACCCTGTAGGGTGTGCCAAAGGGAAATATTGAGGTCTGACTAAACTAAGTTCTAAGAACGTTGGCCGTGGCAACATTTTTTGCCGGAAATTGAAGAAAATCGATAGCTCCCATCTAGAGGTCACCCTAAATAAGCGTATCAGGTTTCAAAGCAATCAAATCATAAATGTGCCCTGTAGGGTGTGCCAAAGGGAAATATTGTGGTTTGACTAAACTAAGTTCTAAGAATGTTGGCCGCGGCAACATTTTTTGACAGAAATTGAAGAAAATCGATAGCTCCCATCTAGAGGTCACCCCAAACAAGCATAAGAAGTTTCAAGGTAATCTGATCATAAATGTGACCTGTGAGGTGTGCCAAAGGAAATTGTGGACGTACGTACTAACGTACTAACGTATGTACGTACGTATGTACATACGCCGACGGACGAGAAGTGATGGCAATAGCTCAGCTTGACTTTGTCAAGTTGAGCTAAAAATAAAAATGATTCAAGTCAGCATTCATTAGTTATTGGATGGAAACCAAATTCAATATGGACACCATGGTGGCCATATTGAATTGGTTAGTTGGACTAAAATCGAAAGGAATGCATAACCAACTAGAGGTAGCTGCCAAGGGTGGCAAATCCCCCCCAAAATCACCCCCGATACAGTAACCTTGGTAATATATTACATTAAATTAACACAGTCACTGTTGATATATATTATTAACTCAATTAATACAGATAAGATTATTTGTATTTGATGACATGTCAAGTTTGGTTTCGATCAGGACTGATAAAATTTCCAGTTCAAGGTTGACCTTTGGCACAATGACCTATAAATATGTAGGGTTCTTCCTCTGATCATGATCAACCCACCCACATGCCAAGTTGGTTTTCGATTGGGAATGCATAATTTTAATTAATAATTAAGAGAGCCGAAACCAGCACCGACTGATAAAATTTCAATTTCAAGGTCACTGCGACCTTGACCTTTGGCATAATAACCTAAAAAATAAATAGGGTTCTTCCTTTCTTCATGCTAACCCATAGGCCAACTTTAGTATCGATTGGGCAAGCACCATTTCAATCAGAGTAGCCAACTCTAGTAAATGTTTAAGGTCAAGGTCACTGTGACTTTGACCTTTGGCACAATGATCTCAAAATAAATAAGGTTCAGGCCTCGAAATAAGAGGTGAACGCTCATATCGTCTGCCTATCGTTTACGCAGATGTGTTTTCAGGCGAACACTCGATCAGTTTACCAAAAATCGTACCGATGGCCGACAAAGTTGGTTGTTACAGGATGAGAAAAGTTTTCGTTTTTCCTCCCACTGATTTAAAAGAAGCACTGCAGTGAATAAAGCAAGAACAAAATGCTCATGTGGTTATCATACAGCATGTTTCAATCATTACTGTACTTGTGGGGGTATAGCTGTACTGAAGATCTGCAGTACCAACTTGCGGCACCCTCTGGCTCTCGAAACAATTAATTCGTTTCCATTCTGAGAAAGACGATTGTTACAGCTTAAGGGAGCTAACTGCTTTGTGAAAACATTTACCGCACGTGAGGTATTAACTATCGCACTGCGCAAAGCTGAAAAAATCCAGCAAGGGGATCACAGATCCAGAAGTCGAGTTTTGACATTAAATTCTGAAGAAATAAGCTATTTGTAGCAACAGTGACCTTGACCTTGGGGCGCGAGACTGTGAAATCGATAGGTGTCTTCCCTTCCTTTAGGATAAGCTCTGGTGTAAGTTTTGTAAAGGTGCATCAAATAGAACTAAAGTTATTGCCCGGAAACCAATTTGTCACAAAATATTCTATTAATAGTAACAGTGACCTTGACCTTGGAGCCCCAGACTCCAAAAGCAATAGGTGTCTTACCTTCCTATAGGGTAATCTGTGGTATAAGTTTGGTGAAGATACATGGAATAGAATTAAAGTTGTTGCCCGGAAACTAATTTGTCACAAACTATTCTATTTATAGTAACAGTGACCTTGACCTTGGAGTCGCAGACTCTGAAATCAATAGGTGTCTTCCCTTCTTCTAGGGTAACCTCTGGTATAAGTTTGGTAAAGGTGCTTCAAATAGAAGTAAAGTTATTGCCCGGAAACCAATTTGTCACAAAATATTCTATTTATAGTAACAGTGACCTTGACCTTGGAGTCCCAGACTCCGAAATCAATAGGTGTCTTCCCTTCCTATAAGGTAACCTCTGGTATAAGTTTGGTAAAGGTGCTTCAAATAGAACTAAAGTTATTGCCCGGAAACCAATTTGTCACAGAATATTCTATTGATAGTAACAGTGACCTTGGGGCCCCAGACTCCGAAATCGATAGGTGTCTTCCCTTCCTATAGGGTAACCTGTGGTATAAGTTTGGTGAAGATACATGGAACAGAACTAAAGTTATTGCCTGGAAACCAATTTGTCACAAAATATTCTATTTATATTGACAGTGACCTTGTCCTTGGAGTCCCAGACTCCGAAATCAATAGGTGTCTTCCCTTCCTATAGGGTAACCTCTGGTATAATTTTGGTAAAGGTGCGTCAAATAGAACTAAAGTTATCGCCTGGAAACCAATTTGTCATAAAATATTCTATTTATAGTAACAGTGACCTTGACCTTGGGGTCCCAGACTCCAAAATCAATAGGTGTCTTCCCTTCCTGTAGGGTAACCTCTGGTATAAGTTTGGTAAAAGTGCGTCAAATAGAACTAAAGTTATTGCCCAGAAACCAATTTCTCACAAAATATTCTATTTATAGTAACAGTGACCTTGTCCTTGGGGCGCGAGACTCTGAAATCGATAGGTGTCTTCCTTTCCTATAGGGTAACCTCTGGTATAAATCTGGTAAAGGTGCATCAAATAGAACTAAAGTTATTGCCTGGAAACCAATTGTTTACGCCCGCCGCCCACCTGTCATTTCATCAAACTATAAGACGAGTTTGACTTCGTCAAAACTCGACTAATAAGTCTTCGATACAATAAAGAGGAGACATAATGAAAATCAAATGAGCTGTTGTTAATTATTTGCATTCCGTCCCTTTTTACCCTACTAATCCATGATAAAAATTTTCGAACACATTATGGAAACGTCTTTTATTCACCAATGCTGAGTTCTTATTTACGTGCTTATTCTATTTGAATAAACAGCCAGCATGGTTGTGAACATGGGTTTTTCCAAATTATTTTGAACAATGTGGTACAAATGAAGTTTTAGTTTGAAACTTTGGATTACATTCTCCGGATTCCGAAATGTAGTGGAAGGTAGATACGATTTACAATTATTTCTTTTCCAATGTTAATCAGGGACTGCCAATGCAACTCCCACAGACCTTCATTTTAATGGTGCGCGATTGCTTTTACGCGCCCATCACTCACGCAATTACAATTTGCAGCGAACAATCAATCGCGCACGTTGAAAAAAAAGTAGTTACTTTTTTAGTTTACGTCAACAATGTCAGAGTTTCAGAAACTTTGTAAGTATAAACACTTGACTATCTCGCCTATTCGATTAATCGAATAACCGGTGTAAGGTGCTATAGTCTACTATTATTTTTCATAGTCGACTATTTTTTTTTAGCTGTATACATCATTCCACTGAATGATAATATTGGTCTGCGAGGGTCACGTAACGTTTCTCAGTACCTATTATCCTCCGTATTCATTGTTTATATCACGAAAATAGGCAGTAATTTTTACTTTACCCTCGCATATTATTTCATGAAATGGACATTGTCAAACCTAAACTCCGCTCTGGATCAAGCTATTGTGAGCACATTGTTGATAATCCAAGTTAATTTTTGCCATTTTAATTTTTAAATCCGATAAATTTAATGGCGATGTGGAATTTATTGACACTAAAATTCTGAAAGAATGAACACACTTTGAAGTGTTAGCATCACATGACAGTGACTGTCACAAAGTTGATTTCGTCAATGAGGAATTCCTGGTAAACCCACATTTTTAGATGACCCGATTGGCTGGAATAAACATCGTGTGCTGTATTCCTGGCAATTTTCATCAAGCAACAGTTTCTAGATCCGGTCGATCCGAAATGAAAACTTCAGAGTTCAGACGGTGCTTTGATTTTCACTTGTGTTGTCAGGATTTTGAACTGCATTTACATGTACCTCGCTAAATATTCCACTGTATATTAAGCTTAAAAGTTAGAAATTTAGTGGTAAGAAAGTTAAAAAATTTATAGTAATTTATATATTTTTTATACTTACCAATGACCCAGACGTAGCTGGTGCTAACTCTTGAAAATCTAGGGCCAAACACAAATTTTGCCCCCAATCCCCCAAATTAGCATCTAAAACCGAAAAAATCATGTCCTAAATGGTCCTCCATACTTTCCCTCCACTGCGTATGTGCAGTGTCAAGGAGTTCTCGAAATTGGCGCCAATTATCATTCTTACAAGCAGTGCCTGGTCAGCGCTATGTACTCAGCGGGGAGGTATGAGTTCCCAACTCCTGGGAGGGCCATCCCTGTCTGGGTCATTGGTAAGTATAAAAAATATATAAATTACTATAAATTTTTTAACTTTTTTATACTGTACCAATGACCCAGACATAGCTGAATAGTAAAAAGGCTGGAGGGCCTAGGACATAGAGGAAAATCCAATAAGCTCAACTATATAAAATAGAGTCATCCCCTCGAGGAGAAAAGGAGTATTAGGCTTCACATGTATCTTTCTTATTTTATGATAAATTAGAAAGACACAACACCCTCCATAATTGAGCATAATAACATTCATGTTCTCTATTAACATCCAGTATAACCCTTTATACTAATTATTTTTAAAGTAAGCCAATAAATAAAGTTAGTCCAGAGAATTGAGACTCTTAATACTCTTTTAAAAGTGTCCGAGGATTGTATATTACCGCCCGTTTGACACGTGACATATACAAATGCTTCACACCGAGCTAAACTTTAAAAATATGACATGAATGAATTTTTAAACATTAACTTTACACTTTAAAACCATCCCGGTAACGACTCAGAATTACTGACTCTGGAGGAGGTATCCCCTTGCTTTTCACTATAAAGCAGGTGACCTAAGGGAACACCATCCCCCCCACCTTCCCTTGCCCTGGGTCAAATAGCCCAGAGCGAAGAGGGCAGCAGGATGGAGTCACTGCCGGAACAGAAAGCCTGCATAACTATAGTTGCAACTGTTTAGTGGACGAGATTCTGAGCAACAGATGACGGACCTAAACAATGCAGGTCTCCAGAAATGGACTCAATATTTCTGAGATAAAAATTTGTGAATGTGGATGGCTGAGACCAATATGCAGCCTTCATTAAATCTGTAATAGCAACACTATTTGCGTAAGCCCAAGATGTAGAAAGAGCTCTTACTTCATGAGCCAAGATCTTAAGCACAGACTGCTGAGTTGAAGATAGATTATCATAAGCAGTATGGATAGTTAATTGAATCCATCTAGCAATAGAATGGACCGTAATGTCCTTTCTATTAGGCATCAGAGACAGAAAGAAGCGTTTTTGTCCCTTTCTGATAAACTGAGATCTTTGTTTATAAATGCATAAAGCTCTAACAGGACAGAGTAAAGGCCTACGCCCGTCTGAAGACGGAAGAGCCTTAATAACAATAGGTTCCGGATATTATTAGGAGCCTGATTCTTAGCCAAAAATCCAACATTAGTAGTAAAGGTAATAGTGTTCCCGACACTACGATAGTGAGAATTGTCCACCGATAGTGCATGAAGCTCACTGACTCTTCTAGCAGAAGAGAAAGCTAAGAGAAATGCTGTCTTATAAGACAAGAATTTGAAATCTACTGTCTCAAGAGGCTCAAATGGCTTTTCTTTTAGTTTAAGAAGAATCCAAGCTAAATTCCATTTAGGAATTAATCTAAGGGTTCTATGTCTATTTATCGAGAAGTTTTGGGGCGCGGTGGCTCAGTTGGTAGAGGTGCAGGCTGCAAGCCGAGAGGTCCTCGGTTCGAATCCCACCTGCGGCAACCGCATTGTGTCCTTGGGCAAGACACTTCACCCCGATTGCCCACATGGGGGCACGATGACGCTGTGTACTGAGGCGTACTGCACGTCGATGGTGCGCATGTCTTCAACCAATCTAACCCTGCCTGTGCTGCGGTGCAGAGTTCAGAGTTACGATGTTGGAGAGCTGACAGCTGCTCGTCGTTGCTCGGTGGTTCTCTCCGGGTACTCCGGCTTCCTCCACCCGTAAAACTGTCACGGTCACGATTAGCCATTGTGCATAAGTATGTGACCTTAAACACCAATAAATAAATAAATAAATATCGAGAAGTTTCTAACTACTTTAGATAAAGAGACATTAGATCCAATTTGTAAACTATCATGGTGTGCATAGGTATCAGATAACATAGACATATAACCTTTAATAGTAACAGGCTGCAGTTTGATCTCGTCAAACAAGTATACTAGAAAGTTTGCAATGTCTGGTATGGAGGGATCAAAAATACCAACAGAATGATCCCTACACCAACGACGAAAGACCTTCCACTTAGCTGCATAGTTTAGCAAAGAGGAGGTCCTCCTACATTTAGAAATTGCGCCCACTGCTCGTCCTGTAAAATGCTTGCCGTGCAAGAAGGACCGCACAACGGAAATACGTGAAGGTTGAGACCTTGCGGGTTGTGATGAAGTTGACGCGATTTCCCCTGCGAAAGAAGATCCTCTCGTGGAGGAAGTTTTTGCGGTAAGTCCCACAGCAGACACCTGAGTAGATTTATCCACGGTCTCTGTGGAGACAGAGATGCTACCAACAGAATTTTGCATTGTGATTGTTTTATCTTTAGCAATATTTGCTGAATCAACGGCGCTGGAGGATACGCATATCCTATCATTCCGTCCCAGGAGATCGATAGAGCGTCTACTGCATATGCTCGGGGATCCGGACATGGTGACACATACGTCTGCAACTGATTGAGTTGTGTCGCAAATAAGTCTATCATTGGCCGCTCCCATTGGTAGCAAATCTGATTGAATACCTGTTTGTTGAGAGTCCATTCTGACGGCAACAAGCGACCCTTCCGTGAAAGGGAGTCTGCTAATACATTCAGACGACCCGGAATATGACGGACCGAAAGCAGAACTTGGTGTTCGAGAACAAACAGAAGGATTCTTTCCGTTAAATTGAATAACGGAACGGAATGAGTGCCTCCCTGGTTCCGGATATACGCTACTACTGTCGTATTGTCGGACGGGATTTGGACACGTGCTTTCTGAATAATGTTCATCCAATGACGTAGTGCAAGCCAAACTGACATCATTTCCTTGATGTTTATGTGCTTGCCTAGAAACTGCGGATCCCAAAGACCCTGGCACTTCGAATCCGTTGGGATCAATGTTGCACCCCAACCTGTTTGACTGGCATCCGTCATAATCGTAAAACTCGGATCCGGCAACTGCAGTGGAACTTCCTGAGTTAACCACTGAATGTTTGCCCAAGTCTGAATCTCTTGTTTCACTTGATTTGACAAGAGAACGTCTATATCGAGCGAATGAATCTTTACACTCCAATTCTGAGTCAAGAAAATTTGGAGAGGACGAGTGCGTAACCGCCCCATCGGAATGAGATCCGCAGCGGCTCCGCACAGACCTATCAGTCTCATGAACTCTCTCGCTGTGACTTTGTCTGAGTGAAGACAATAGCGAGCGTAACAACTGATTAATTTCGCTCTGGTTAACAGCAGATGAACGAGATTGTTGTGCGTCTCGAAGCTCATTCCCAGATGAGTGAATGACTTGGATGGCACCAGATCCGACTTCTCCTCGTTTATTATAAAACCGAGACGTTGGAGTAATAGAAGCAGATTCTGCACATCGTTCTGAAGCGTTAACTCGTTGCCGTACCTCTGAAGAATGTCGTCCAGGTAGGCCAACGTTACCGCAGACGAATGAGCTCGGAAATGTATCATTACCGAGTTCATTATTCGAGTGAAAGCCCAGGGCACTAGGTTCAAACCGAAGTAGATCGCTCGGAACTGATATACAACTCCTAGGACTGCGAAGCGTAGATACTTTCTGAATATCGGATGTACCATGACGTGAAAGTACGCATCTTTGAGATCTATGCTTGTAGCATAGTCGTTCACCCAAATACTCGCTCTGATTGAATTGTCTCCATATAAAACTTCGGAGCGATGATCAGCTTGTTTATCCAGCTCAGATCTATGACTGGACGGAACGAGCCGTCTGGTTTCGGAACCAGAAGCAGATGGCTGTAGAAACCCGGTGATTCCTGGTCTTCTACGACCTCTACCGCATTCTTCGTCAGAAGAGACTGTACTTCTGATAAAAGAGCATCTCTTTTCTGCGGATTTGACGGAAGCTGAGTCCATTTTGGACTTCGAGTTAATGGAGGCTTTCGTTTGAAGGATATTCTTAGTCCTTCTGAAATTACCCCTCGGACCTAGGGGTTGTCCGTAATTGACGCCCACTCGTTTATAAAACTCGATAATCTTCCGCCTACCGTGTTAATGCGTGCTTATGTGAATGTGCATATGTATGAATGTAAACGCCAAACTAATTTGGGAGGAACTGTAGTTGGGTATGTCAGAAGCTTTGTCAGTATTAATACTTTTAGGGCAATGGTTAACCAACAAGTTTATGAAAAAAATCTAGGTAACCGATCAATAACCATAGTCAAATGAGGCAATCTGCTGGAAGGTTTATCAAAATCTTGTTATTTCGAGGCCTGACCTGGTTCTTCCACTCATCATGCTTAACCCACATGCCAAGTTGGGTTTCAGTTGGCCAAGCCGAACTTCAATTTACAGAATTGAAACCAACACTGATAAAAATTGAAGTTCAAGGTCACTGTGACCTTGACTTTTGGAAGAATGGAATTGTCCAACCAATTTCTTCCACATACAATATCTATAACTGTACAGCCATATGCTTCAATTACCAACACCTAATTAGCAGTTTTCTCTTTAGTAAACAGTGTGATGTTAACAGACTCAGATTCCAGTAATTTCAGATCAGATTTACCCATTTTGTGATCGGGACAGTCCTTAACACAGTGAAAAGCATTACCATATACAGCAAATTTCGAGCATTTACCAAATCTACTGAGTGTGTCAGTCCCTTTTTGAAATAAAGTTATTTTTTTCAAAATTCACTTTTACAATACTTATCCATTGCAAATACAGGTTCCAGTTCACATCTGATAACAGGTTCCTTAGTTGTGCCACCTGCACTGTGATGTCCCTGATGGTCTTCACTGAAAATTTGCTTCAATGTTTATTTCATAGCGTCAAATTTCAGTTCCCTGCAGGCTGTCATTGCAGGCTGCCTATCACATGTTTATAAAATAGAACTGTCAAGAGGTTTAAATGCTAGGAATGCTGTAGAAAGAACCATATGATCAGTTCCCTGCAGGCTGTCATTGCAAGCTGCCTATCACATGTTGATAAAATAGAACTGTCAAGAGGTTTAAATGCTAGGAATGATGCAGAAAGAACCATATCATCAGTTCCCTGCAGGTTGTCATTGCAAGCTGCCTGTCACATGTTGATAAAATACAACTGTCAAGAGGTTTAAATGCTAGGAATGATGTAGAAAGAACCATATCATACTTCATCATCTTAGTCTATATAAGAAAAGATCATTTGTTTCCATCTATTTCAGGAGTTATGAAACCCAAAAAACAAAGGCCAAACTGTGTAAATGGGCATAGCCCATTTACACTATGTCTGGCCTTTGTTTTTTTTGGTTCATAACTCAAGAAATAGGCAGAAACAAATGATCTTTCCTTATAATTAAACCTGAGGAGCAATAAATTTAAACCTTTACCTAACATGAAAAGCAGACGACACTTGCAAAAAAAAATTCTTGAATAACTAATTTTTTAAAATTTTTGTCTCAAAAACATAGTTTATGACCCCTCATTGGAACGAGCTCGATGAGCTCGTTCCAATGAGGGGTCATAACCTATGTTTTTGAGACAAAAAATTAAAAAATAATGAAAACTAACTGGCGATTTTTGAGAATAGCGCTGGCCAGTTTTGGCCGTTACATTGGGTAAAGGGTTAAACACTCTCTACTTTATGGCGATATAATAAAAACCAAGTCGCATCATGTTTCCTATTGGGAGCTGAATAAGACAGTTTTCTAAAATTCTGTTTGAAATGGCGACACATTTCACTGAAAGATGTTCTAGCATCATTAAAATTTTTATTGACCATTGAATTGCCTAAGTTTAAACGAACGCCATATGCCACGCCCACACAAAACTTCAAATCTCTTTTCCACTTGACGGGAAGGTGATGTCATTCAAAGCAAGGCTGGGTTAAATTTAATTCTGATTTTGACCATTTCCTGAGAAACAGAAAACACAGTTGTTAAATGTGGAGTTCGATACAAACACAGATGATATGTTAGCCAAACTTTGTCCCAAAAAGAGTTAATTCAGGTTATTTGGAAATTGGAAAGTTTTGAATGCGTGAGTTTCGTTTGTGGATGCCACTGACATCAGTGATGTAGCGTTCTGTTCATGCTGACACTGTTGTGCATGAGGATGAATTGTCACGGAGGACAGTGTTTGACTGATATTTTGTTTCTTTAAAGTGGGACATTCCCTATTGGAACCATGGATGGAACCTTCAATTCGATGTCCACTCACATACATAATGTGTCTTAGTTCAAATCCAACATCACACATTCTCTGGATACTATTTGCAAGAAAACTGTATGTTGTGTATGTTGTGCTACAATACCTACATTTTGCATTTCATGAAGTGTCAGGCATAAATTTTGAGAACTGATATTCTTTTACAAATTACACTCTTGTCAGTGTCAGTGTTTGAGTGAATCATGTACATTCAGTTGATGGTGAAAGGAGATTCTGTGGTATGCAGGGAGGTGGCAGTTTTATTTAAATCAATCTGATCAATTATATATTTATGACAGGTTGGTAATGACAGGAAGATTGAATGTATATTCTCCATGGTAATGATTATGACCGGCCATTGTTTATGTTTGATTTGGGTAAAATGATGAGCGTAGACAATCATCTATTAATTTTAATTGCGCATAGATAACACGGAATAAAAAGCATGATAAGGATTTCATTGTTTATTTGAATTTATTTTGAAAGTATTTTTACAATGGTGAGATAAATATTAATTAATTTTCATTTTGAAAAAATATGAGAGGTTATTTTCCATTCACACTGTGCAGCATAATGTTAACGACTGGCATTGGGGAGTGGTTTAGGGCGGGCCTAAATGTGTTTTGTATCGTTCATTGTGATATGAACAGAAAAAAAAAGAAAATAATTTAGCATTCTGACTGGTAGATCTGAAAAAATAATTTTTTTTAAAAATATTCCTAAGGATGCTGTATGTATTCCAAATAACAAAAGATTCTGATTACTGGATCTGAAGAAAAATATTTAAAAAACATATTCCTCATGTTGAACTAAGTTATAATTCAGGCTCCCACAGGGAGCCCAAATATGAACCGAGGGGCTTGGCTTTAACAATTTTGAATCTCACCTCCCTAACGATACAGTATACCAAATATCAAAAGATTCTTACTGTTGGATGTGAAGAAGATTTTCAAAGAATGTTCTTCATACTGACCTAAGTTACAATTTGGTGTCCCACAGGAAGCCCAAATATGGACTCAGAGACTTGGCTTGAACAAACTAGAATCACACCTCCCTAAGGATGCTGTATACCAAATATCAAAAGATTCCGACTGCCGGATCTGAACAAGAAGATTTTTAAAGAAAATTCCTCATTTTGAACTAAGTTATAATTCGGGCTCCCACAGTGAGCCCAAATATGAACCCAGGCACTTGGCTTGAGCAAATTTGAATCTCACCTCCCTAAGCATGCTGCATACCAAATATCAAAAGATTCTGATTGGCAGATATGAAGAAGATTTTTAAAGAATATTCCTCATACTGCACTAATTTAAACATTTGGGCTCCCACAGAAAGCCCAAATATGGACCCAGGGATTTGATTTCAATAAACATGTGAAACAATCTTCCAAAGATGTTATATGTGAAATTTGAAAGCTGTTGGAGCACTGGTTTGGGAGAAAAGTAGTCTAAAATGTTTTCCCATTACCCGGAGTGTTAAAAAATTCTGACTCCACACTTTTTCAAAGTTCCAAAAAAGTACACTATGATAAAACCGATAGCAATTTTTTTACCATTCCATTCTGTTAGTCCTAAGGAAGTTTCACACCAAATAAGAATTCTCAGTGCAGTGTAGTTTTGGAGATATGGGCATTTTAAATTTTTTCTATTTTTAGCTCCTGCAGTTCCTATGGGGCGATGGGAACATTTTTTTGGCATAAATTAAGTACTTATGACCCAATAAGCCCTCATATCAAATTTGGTTCAAATCAGCCTCTCGGTTTAGAAAATAGAAATTCTTGCCCCTCCCAGAACGAAGGAAAATATAGCTCCTCAAACTTCTCTTGAACAAATCTGAAGCTACACCTCAAAAGGAAGCTGCACACCAAATATAAAGACTCTGCTACTGCTGGTTCATGAGAAGATTTTTTAAGATTTAAGAACACTTTTTGGGCGTGGCCCTACCGAGGGGCAAGGCAACTTGATTTGAACAAAATACAATGTTATATCAATCTATTATCTCAAATTTCAATTAAATTGGTTCAGTGGTTTTGGAGGAGAAGACACAAACACCATGTTCCCGGATGACGGATGGTGAGTGATCATGATAGCTCGCCTGACTTTTCAGTCAGGTGAGCTAAAAATGGAATATGTAGAGAATGTGGAATATTAAAGTGTTTATATTTATTTATTATGTTTTAATGACACTTTAACAGCCGGGGTCACATCATGTCGGTGACAGTTTTATGGGTGGAGGAAGCCGAGTACCCGGAGAGAATCACCGAGCACTGACGAGCAGCTGCCAGCTCTCCAACATCGTAATTCTGAACTCCGGCACATGCAGGGTTAGATTGGTTGAAGACATGCGCACCATCGATGTACAGTACACCTTAGTGCACAGCGTCATCATGCCCCCATGTAGGCAATCGGGGTTAAGTGCCTTGCCAAAGGTCACAATGCAGGAGCACGAATCAGTCGCTGAAATGGTCACCCATCCAACTACTAACTGCGCTTGACGTTGCTTAACTTCGGTGATCTGGCAATAACCGGTTTCCGCGACGTCACAACACCCCCCTAAAGTGTTAATAACAAGATGAAGAGTGTAATATGTAGGTATTCAAGTGTTTATAACAAGATAAAGAGAGGAATATGTAGGTGTTACAGTGTTTATAACAAGATGAAGAATGGAATATGTAGCTAGGTGTAAAGTGTTTACAACAAGATGAATAGTGGAATATGTAGGTAAAGTGGAGCCCACTTAATTGGATATCTCTTAATTGTATATCCCGGTTAATTGAATATAATTACCCAACACAAAACCATTTACCATACCTCCAGCACAAAGTTGACCTGTTAAATGCATATAGGTTATAGAGTAAACTCCTGTTAATTGAATAAAAAAATCTAGTAAAATGTCGAGAAATTACCCTGACTCTCAACAGTTTTCCTTTGGTTATAGACCTATTTGGCCTCAGTACATCCAATATAGGCATTTAATCTATTATATCTTGTTTGACAGAGCTCATGGAGCTCTGTCAAACAAGATAGAATAGAATAAATGCTAAGTTTATCTCTAGAATACAGGAAACTGACACAATCCCTGTTAATTGAATACTGCTGTTAAATGAATAATTTTCATTGGCAAAGTGGCAATTCAATTAACAGGGTTCTACTGTATTAAAGTTTTTATAACAAGATGAAGAGTGGAATATGTAGGTATTAAAGTTTTTATAACAAGAAGAAGAATGGATAATGTAGCTAGGTGTTAAAGTGTTCATAACAAGCAAACAGTCTACATAATTATTATAATAGATAAAATCTGAGTTAAATTAAGTACCTCTGCCTGGCTTCCTCCAGTATACTTGATGGGGACATCAATGGCTGATGTCTAGATGGAATCTTTGGTGTAGCACTCTCCGTTGACTTTTTCAACTGGAAAATACAAGCAAATTTAGAGGAATTACTGTCCACCATGACAATTTCCAGAAGCTACCACGGTTTCCGCTACGGTAAAAATGCTTGGGCTAGTAATTTGGGGAAAATGGGGCAACCAAGAGTTATCGTTACCACAGGCCATGGTTCGGCCCATGGTAGGAAAATTTTTAATTTCTGGGTCCCAAAACCCCCATTTCATTGCATCTGAGGGATATTTTGTGGTTTTTCACAGCAAAATTTATGTAGGTTTTCACATTCCGAGTGCTGGTAATTGCGGAGGAAAGGTACTTTAATATAAAATCAAGAAGTCTTGTGCCCTATAGTAAAATTTATCACAGAAAGGTACTTTAATATAAAATCAAGAAGTCTTGTGCCCTATAGTAAATTTATCACAGAAAGGTACTTTAATATATCTATTTAGAGGTGTTTAAGATCACATACTTATGCACAATGGCTAATCGTGACCATGACAGTTTTGCGGGTGGAAAAAGCCAGAGTACCTGGAGAGAACCACCGAGCAACCACGAGCAACTTTCAGCTCCTCAACATTCTAACTCTGTTCAAGCTCCACTCAAGCTGGGTTACAGAGGTTGAAGGCATGTGCACCATCGACATGCAGTATGCCTTAGTATACGGCATCATCATGCTCCATGTAGGCATCTGGGATAAAGTGCCTTGCCTAAGGACACAACGCAGGTCGTCCCGGACAGGGATCGAACTCGGGACCTCTAGCATAGAAGTCCTACTTTAATATAAAATCAAGAAGAGGTCCTGTGCACTATATATAGTCAAAATTCATTGACAGTGATTTCTAATCAAATCCTGCCTGTCTTGATTACAAGTCACTACTAAGCAACTTGACTCACAATGTGTGATGTGTAGTAAATATTCTAGAAAATTATCCACTCCCTGAAGGGATCAAAATGGCTGGGCATTCTTTTAGAATCTCTTAGTTTATCAAGATTTATCTTTGTGGGAATTTGGCGCTGAGACTCCTTACTTTCAAATCAGGGAGACACAGTAGAAGGCATTCGCTGCACTTGCCTCTGCACAGGGGAAAACTATTTTACAGTCAAAAAGATAGTACAGTTTTTACTGTGATAGCATCAACCCCCACAACCAATGCTACTAGAAGTGTTCGTATAATTTCCTTAACTTGATAGTTAAGTATGGACCTAAAACTAAAATTGCTTAACCATATGAACCTGAGCAGCTGTTTTTCCGACACAGGAACCTGATACGTCATAACTGCATTAAGTATGATAGCTGCTAAGTGAATGTGTGGAGTAGACCAATTAATATTTTCAATGTGCAGCCTGAAGGCTGCACGTTGAAAATATTTATTGGTCTACCCTCAAATAATCAATATGGACTCTCCCGATTACTGTCATTGAACTAACATGGAAGATAGCATTATGGTTCACGAGGTAAGAGTTAGTGAATGCTGACATACCTTAGGTGTTTTTGTTGATGGAGTTCTTAATATTTTTGTTTTTCTTCCTGATTTTTCTGATTTTCGCCTGGAAGAAGGGGTTTTACTTGATGACGGTATAAAATCATCATCAACATCATCAAAAACTGTTTCGCTGTCACACTCCGATACACTGTCAGGCACAAATTCATCTTCGCTGTCAGAATGATTATCATCCAATGTGTTTTCTTTGAGAGACCTTATTTTAAAGAATATATAAATGTTAGCATGTTTAGAAAACAAATTTAGTAACATAGACTGAAAATAGAGTGCCTCATTAACCTTCTATCAAGAAAACAGTCATATCCAAGAAGAACTAACTGCCAAATTAACAGCCATATCCTACTAGTGCTAGTCACAATGAAAGTGTCAATGACACTGTAGCTTAACATGACTGCGTATAGTGTTTGATGAAAAGGATAATGTTCAATGTTTATGAAAGGATTATTAAACAAGACGAGGGAGCCAGGGCATACCCCTACGGTGCATACCGCCAAACAATGATAAGAGAAGAAATGAACCATGATACCGTAAAAGCTATTCAATAAACAATCTTCATTCCAAATTTCATTAACCCTTTACCTAACGAATCGCCCACATCCACCCACGTAATATGCAAATTGAGCAGTTGAAAAAATTAAGTTTTTCAAAATATTTCAACAAAACCATATCATGTGACCCCTCACTGGAACGAGCTAATTCCAATGAAGGGTCACATGATATAGTTTTGTAGAAATATTTTGAAAAATTAAAAAAAAATGATATTTAAAATAATAAATTTTGATATCGTCTGCATTGGGTAAAGGGTTAAGAGCCACGAACATCAAACCAGAGATACGAGGCGAACAGACAAAAAATTGGCTATTTTACGAGACATGCAGCAAAATTAATGTCTTTGTTTTACAGCAACATAATTGTGAAGGCCAGAAACATCTGTTACTGAACTCTAGTGATGATCGGACCATTTACATGCAAGATGTAGAACAAAGACATAATGCCACATGTGGGGAGGTGATTTGCATGTACTTTCTTTGTTTTACTGCAGGGGCATGACTTACTTGAAAGCTATTCCCATAAGCAATCTTCATTCCAAATTTCATTGAAATCTGATAACCCAAACCTTATAAAACAAAGACAGAATTTGTGATGAGCTGATAAGAGATTTGCCTATTCATCTGAAACCAAATAGTTTTGATTTACTATCGGACGATACCGATACCAAATAGTTTTATTCACCCATATTATTTTCGATAAAATGGTCGAAAAAAGTGTGGTGGCAATATTGAATTTAGCCATAGTTAAGTGACTGGCACAGGGGACGTTTTAAGGCTGGAACCCCAAACCAGCAGTCCGCCAGAGAGACTGCAATACTGGCATCTTAAACTTTGCTTGATGTGAAAAAGTTTGTCCTGCTGTTGTGACTTGTCAGCTTAACGACACTTCAATGGTGACCAGCTTGACCTTAAAGATTTTAATGGCCAAAACTCAATAAATGAATGTGTAAATGACACTGTCGCTCAACTTGACAAACTTGAACTTGGTAAGTTATAAACGAAATGGCAAAAGTGAAGATCATTGGTACCAATGTTATTTGATGAAATTTCAACATAACAGCATTGTGTGTGCACAACGTCAGAGTAATCCATGCATTTTTAAATGTAAACTGTAAGACTGGCTAAAGGAAGAATGTTGATACACAAATGCAGTATGTTCAGAGGTTATTGTAAATGGCAACTTTTTTCACAGAAATGAATGCTAATCAACAGCTCTTATCTAAAGGTCTTGACTAATGAGCACACCAAGTTCAAAAACAATCCTATGATAAATGTGGCCTGTAGGCCATGTCAAAGAATGTTGATGCACAAATGCAATAAATTCAAGGATTGTTGCTAACAGCAACAGTTTTTGATGGAAATGAAAAGAAAATCAATAGCTCCTATCTTTGTCACCCTGCATAAGCATACAAAGTTTCAAAACAACCTGATAATGAATGTGCCCTCATGCCAAAGGAAGATGTTAATGCACAAATGCACTAAGTAGAAGGTCATTGCTTGTGGCAATGGTTTTTTGTTATGAAAATTCAGAAATATACCCTGCAGAAAGTGCAAAAGGGATAAGTTGATGCACAGATGCAGTAAGTTCAAAGACTGGTGATAACGACAATAATTTTTGATGGAAATGAAAAAAAGCAATAGCTCACATCTAGAGGTCACACCAAACACACATACCACGTTTCAAAGTGATCCAATCATAAATGTGATACCCTGAAGGGTGTGTTAAAAGGAAATATTGAGGTCTGATTCAACAGAGTTCAAAAGTCAGCGGCAATATTTTTCAACAGAAATGGAAGAAAATCGACAACTCACATATAGATGTCACCCCACACAAGTACACCAAGTTTGCAAGCGATCCAATCATAAATGTGCCCTGCAGGGTGTGTAAAAGGAAAATATTGATGCTGAACTGCACAAAGTTTTTATCAAGTTCTTCGAAGGTCATTGCCAGTGGCAACATTTTTTGACGGAAATTGAAGAAAATCGATAGCTCCCATCTAGAGGTAACCCCAAAGAAGCGTACAAAGTTTAAAACCGATCTGATCATAAATGTGCCCTGTAGGGTGTGGCAAGGGGAAATATTGAGGTCTGACTAAACTAAGTCCTAAGTTCTAAGAACATTGGCCGAGGCAACATTTTTTGACGGAAATGGAAGAAAATCAATAGCTCCCATCTAGAGGTCACCCCAAACAAGCATGCCAAGTTTCAAAGCAATTCAATCATACATGTGCCCTGTAGGGTGTGCCAAAGGAAAATATTGAGGTCTGACTAAACTTTGTTCTAAGAATGTTGGCCGAGGCAACATTTTTTGACGGAAAAGGAAGAAAATCGATAGCTCCCATCTAGAGGTCACCCCAAACAAGCATACAAAGTTTAAAAGCGATCTGATCATAAATGAGCCATGTAGGGTGTGCCAAAGGGAAATATTGTGGTCTGACTAAACTAAGTTCTAAGGGCCGCGGCAACAATTTTTAACGGAAATGGAAGAAAATCGATAGCTCCCATCTGGAGGTCACCCCAAACAAGCATACCATGTTTCAAAGAGATCTGATCATAAATGCGACCTGTGAGGTGCGCCAAAGGAAATTGTGGACGTACGTATGCCGACAGACGAGAAGTGATGGCAATAGCTCAGCTTGACTTTGTCAAGTTGAGCTAAAAATTGAAAAGGTTTGTGATATCACCTAGGCTTAAGTTTACCGGCGTGTACTGTCAACCACATTTTGAAATTTAATCCGAAAAGATGCGATTAACTCGCACCCGATGCAGATATCTACAATGCACAACCCATCTCCGGGAAAAACAAGTGGAGGAGGGGGGAGCACACCAAGTGCACCGACGCCTGGATTCGGCCTCGTAGTAAAAAAATGTCATAGTATCATTATTGATAGAACACATAAGGCAACTATTTAATGATTTTAACAGCACATAGCTTTTCAAGTTTAATATGAAACTCAAGCCAAAAATAGCTCTTGTCACCCGGGACAAGTAAATTTTTTTTTTTTTGGTTATCGCTGGTAGAAATTAAATGTTACGTCGGGGGTCTGATCTACAGACTACACAGTGTAATGTATGGCACGTTTGTTAGTTATTAGAACATTATAATGGCTGTGAGATAGAGTTAGAATGTTAGAATAGGTACCCAATAATTTTTTTCAATAATCAGCAAGAGCCGATATTTTTTCGAGCTATTCATACCAATTGCCCACAGGCTTTTATCAGCTCATCCCTAGACATAATGCCACAGGTGCGGAGATTTGTATGTATTTTCTTTGTTTTACTGCAGTGACATGACTCATTTGAAAGCCTTTCCCATAAACAACATTCAATCCAAATTTCATTGAAATCTAATAACCCAAACCTGAAATATGAGACAAAATGACAAATGAAAGTGTCAATGACACTGCAGCTCAACTTGTGTAAGACATGTACATGTATAGTATGAAAGGATTATTAATTAAGACAAGAATTGAGACAATTGACAATAAGTTAAGTTCTGTACCTTATAGTTTATGCATTCAACAAGAATAATGAAAGTGTCAATGACACTGTAGCTCAACTTGTCAAGACATGTACATGTATAGTATGTGACACAGCAATGACAAACATCTGGGTAATGACCTGATAACAAAGGTACATATAAAGTATTGTAACGGCCTGTACATAAATACTGACCGTAGCCTGTAACAAATGTATAGGTAAAGTATTGTAAAGGTGGGTGACAAAGTCCAGGCACATTAGACATAAAAATGAGAAAGTAAGGAAAAAAATCAGAGAAAGCTGATTTTTTTATATGTTTCCGGGACACACATTGCGGATAAAGTGTGAAAAGTCCCCGCGAATCCGAGTTGAGCTTTTTTAGTTATAGCGTTTTTTTGATGAAAAAAAAAATTAAAAAAAAAATTCGACCCAGCTCCATATTTCTCATTCTTATTCGCCTTAGTAGGGTGAGAATCATAAATATCGTGCTAAATTATATTGAGAATACATATCCCCATCAGAAAATGCCAACTTTGTACCAATCCTCACACTCAATGGTGAAATATTCACGAAAATATACAAAATTACGAAAAAAAATTTATTGTTTTCATACACACAACGGTACACAACATCCATTAAATCAAATCTACGACTACTTTGGGAGTTAAATTATATATCAAAAATTGCAGAAAAGCAGTGGCTTTATAATGATATATAACAATAGTCATTTATTCCATAATGAACTGGTGAAACGTGTGAAATATTAACTATACCCCTTAAACTCAAATTCAAACGGCATCGACTTTTCTCATTCAAATACCGTATTATACTGCTCTCATGTTTGCACAAACTGAATGTGAGAAACAGGGACTGAACGTTTGTCCAGTGACGTTTGACCAACCACTTTATATCAAAGCAGTGGAGATTGTGTCTTCGTCAGATAAGTTGACAAAAGGTTTTGTTAGACTCGGCGGCTTCCATATGATTATGTCATATTTAGGGGCAATTGGTTCGATCATGCCTGGTAGCGGCTTGGATGAACTTTGGGGGACTGTTTATGCTGGGGGGTCAATCCATCATTTGATCAGTGGTCATGCATATTCAAGAGCAGTTCGTGCCCATTTGCTAACACAAATTCCCATTACAAAACTTGTGTTTGAAGAAAGCCGAACACTAGATAACATAGACTGCACAGAAGTCAATGAAATTTTCTGTGGACTTGCCAGAGGTGACTGTACAACAGCTGACGCTGTCAATCAAGAAAGTGTCAACCATCTACTGTCAAAATTACACGAACTGCTCCAGAATGTGTCCATAGGATGCACAGGAAAGCTTTGGGTACAATACTACGAGCAGTTGTTCTTGAGAGCAGAGTGCACAGGCGACTGGGAACTCCACACATATTGTGTTCGCAATATGATTCCAGTATTTCACACAGGTGGTCATTTTGCATACGCAAAAAGTTCTCATCTCTATTTGCAGCAGATGAATGAGCTAACAGAAATAATGCAACAGGATGATTTGAAGTTGTTCACTGAGAAAGGTTACTTTACCATAAGGCGCTCAGATAAATTCTGGGACGGGATATATTCTGATCAGACCATAGAGCAGTGTTTAATGAGAATGTTCAAGCTCCCTGGTGGTCTCACACATGGCAGGGGAATAACCGATAACACTGTTGCGAAATGGGTACATGGACTACCTCTTTGCCTTCCGATATGTAATGCTCTCGAAAATTTTGTTCATGTTCACACTGGTCATGGCGAACAACATCGGGATCTCCGTCAAAGTTCACACTTGACTGATGCCAATGATATCACCAGATTATTGAACTGGCTCAGAGTGCATTCCCCCTTTCAGAATAGAGATCCACTACAATTAGTCTCTATAGCGACTGGGCTTGTGGCCGACGAAACTGTGAACTGTGACCAAGTTCGCAAAATTGGTGAATGTTGCGTATCGAATGTTGTAAGCAAAACGTTCAACAGCATCAAACTACGACGTGTTGACACTGTGAAGTCTTTCGCATCGTTAGTAAATAGCATCAAAGTCCGTGGAAGTAAGGTAGTGATTGACCCCACAATTCTGTTCAACCGCATCACATGTGTTATTCAGTCACAAGCAGAGATGGAAGAGTATCTCAAATATGAACTCGCCCCGAAACCACCAGCATTGTTTGATTCTGCTGGAATGAGGAAGACACAGAAAAGCACGCTCGGTAAGATCCTCAAAACATACGGTTCCGAGCAAACTAAAATCCCAGAACATTCTCTGTTTGTTGTAGATGGTGGATTTGAGGGCAGTTGTATGGCCTAAACAGTCGTCATATAAGGACATATGTACATCATATTCCAATTATCTAGTGAGACATTTTGGGGCGAACGTCGTGGTTGTTTTTGATGGTTATACTTGTACAATGTCGACAAAGGGCATGGAACAAGCCCGTAGATCTAAAGACAGGTATTCCATTGATATCAATATCTCACCCGAGTCACCAGCCACCACACCCCAATCCGATTTCCTTGCAAATGCCAAGAACAAAACCCAACTGATCGATCTTCTAATGTAGGAGCTATCTGCTATCAATATTCAGTCCAAGCAGGCTGAGGCTGATGCTGATGTACTGATAGCCGAAACTGCACTTGACATCGCTCAAGATGACAACAATGTTGTCGTTGTGGGAACAGACACAGACTTGTTAGTCATTCTTACCTCTCGAGTTCAACCGGGATGTAATATTCACATGATGTATTCCATTACCCCAAACTTACTAGTTTCAGTTAGTGAAATAGCAACCAAAATGGGTGACCATAGAAGCAACCTCCTTGTAGCACATTCTATAAGTGGTTGTGACACTACTTCACCACTCTTTCGAGTTGGTAAGAAGAAAGTATTCAGTACAATTGTCTCCAATGTTACTAGCGACTCACAACAGTATGTCAACACAATTTTGGCGGATGACAGTACACCAAGTGCAGTAGCCGCTGCCGGGGAACAACTTCTCCTCTCTCGACCAATATTGATATGTCACTTACAAGCGTTATGTAGCAAAATCTAAACTGAATAAACCCATCGACCTAGCCTCACTCCCACCAAGCAGCGATGCTGCACAACAACATGTCTACAGATGTTATCTCCAGGTCCAACAATGGCTGGGCACTTCGCTTCCTCCGACGGATTGGGGGTGGTCGCTAGACAATGGACTTCTTGTACCGACTGCAGCCACAAAGCCATGTGCCCCCGATAACCTACTGAATCTGATCAGTTGTGGTTGCAAGAGTGCTTGTACAAAATGGTGTGGGTGTAAGAAGGCAGGACTCTCTTGCTCAGGTTTGTGTAATTGCAGTTCGGATTCTTGTAACAACCACAGAAACACTGTCCTGTCGGAAATTTCTGAGTTCGATGAATAATATGTATATAGGTCATGTCATTTCTGTATATAGCGTTGATAATAGTCAATGTAACTTAATCCATGTTGATTGATTTGTACATTCTGTAAATATTATTTATTGATTTTTTTGTACATTCTGTAAATATTATTTATTGATCTAATGCTGCCAGACACAGACGTGTCTGTTCGGTCCCAAGCCCGAAAATAGTTGAGTTCTCATGCTGACGAATTTTATGCCAAAAGGGGAACTCGGCCAGAAGCAGAGGGGGTCTTCCATAATGTCTATTTTGTAAGCAATGATAAAAGTCTTCAAATGGTGGTGGATTTTTTATCGTCTGTCCAACTAACAACCCGTTCTGTACTACGACACTTTGGGCAAATCCGTTAGGAAAATCGTCATTTTTTGCGTAAATCCGATACTTTTTTGTGAATTTTCAAGAATTTTTCACAGAAATTGTCACAGAATGCACATTTTCCTCTAGGTAAATGTATATTAGACATTATGTAGCTCGAAATACGCGTAAACAAAAAATACAGTTGGATCAATTCGAGGTTACAAAGTTCGTGCGATTTTTTTTTATTTTGTTCAAACGCGTTTTCGAAAAAAGGCTGTAGAAAAAAAAGCTCAACTGGGATTTTAGGGGACTTTTGTCTAATCGTTCAGTGACATGTATTCGACATTCCCTGAAAAAATCAGCTTTCTCCGATTTTTTTCCCTAGTGAAACCTAATGTTCTTGGGCTAACAGTCAGATGCTAAACTAGAAAAGAAAACTTTGCGTCCCAGAGTGGGTCTGACTAAACCCCAAAATATTTGTTCTCATAGCACAGTGATAACAAAGGCACCCTAAAACACACTCATTCCTGTCCCAAGGTGAAAACAAAGGTACCCAAGAAGTTTCGTGAAGATCAGTTCCTAAATATGAGCTGTATAGAAGTTGTGATAAAAAAATGATTGGACCTAATTTCGGTACAAAATGGCCACTGGCAGCCATCTTGAATTTTGGACCGCACTCAGAAACACTCGTTCTCGTCTCAAGGTGATAACAATGGTACCCAAGAAGTTTCGTGAAGATCGGTTGATAAATACAGCCTCTAGCCCGAGCCGTATTGACATGTGCACTTACAGTGTATAAGTAGCACTAAATAAATCAAAATTCATCTAATTTGCATAATTTCTGCACGAGAAAAAACCCTTGCTGTATGTGATGTATTCCATTTTACTAAACATTCATACAAAAATTTATTCAAATCAGAACTTTCATACAGAAGTTCTGTACAAAAGACTGATTGCACTAATTTTGGTACAAAATGGCTGCTGGTGGCCATGTTGAATTTCGGACCACACCCCAAAACACCCGTTCTCATCCCACGGTGATAACAAAGGTACCCAAGACGTTTCATAAAGATCGGTTCATAAATACAGCCTCTTATTTCGGTACAAAATGGCCACTGGCAGCCATCTTGAATTTCGGACTGCACTCAGAAACACTCGTTCTCATCCCAAGGTGATAGCAGAGGTACCCAAGAAGTTTCGTGAAGATCGGTTGATAAATACAGCCTCTAACCCGAGCCGTATTGACATGTGTACATACTGTGTGTAAGTAGCACTGGAAAATTCAAAGTTCATCTAATTTGCATAATTTCTGCACGAGAAAAAAACCCGTATTAAATGTGATGTATCCCATGGTACTAAACATTCACACAAAAAATTATTCAAAGCAGAGCTTTCATGTGGAAGTTCTGCGAAAAAATTTGATTGCCCCTAATTTTGAACAAAATGGCTGCCAGCGGCCATGTTGAATTTTGGACCGCACCCCAAAACACTCGTTCTCGTCCCACAGTGATACCAAAGGTACCCAAGAAGTTTCGTAAAGATCGGTTCATAAATGCGGCCTCTAGCCCGAGCCATATTGGCATTTACACTGACAGTGCTGAAAGTAACACTGAATACGTCAAAGTTAGTCTAATTTGCATAATTTACGTACAAGAAAAAAACCCGTATTATATGTGATGTATCCCATGGTACTAAACATTCATACAAAAAATTATTCAAATCAGCACTTTCATATGGAAGTTCTGAGCAAAAAGTTTAAAAATTTATAGTAATTTATATATTTTTTATACTTACCAACGACCCAGACATAGCTGGTGCTAACTCTTAAAATATAGGGCCAAACACAAATTTTGCCCCCCAATCCCCAAAATTTGCATCTAAAACCAAAGAAAACATGTCCTGAATGGCCCTCCACACTTCACCTCTACTGCGCATGCGCAGTGTCAAGGACGTTCCGAAATTGGCGCCATTAATCATTCTAATAACCAGTGCCTGGTAAGCGCTATGTACTCAGCGGGGAGGTAAGAGTTCCCAACTCCTGGGAGGGCCATCCCCGTCTGGGTCATTGGTAAGTATAAAAAATATAGAAATTACTATAAATTTTTTAACATTTTTATACTGTACCAATGACCCAGACATAGCTGAATATTAAAAAGGCTGGAGGGCCAAGGACATAGAGCAAGATGGAATACGCTCAATTATATAAAATAGAGTCATCCCCTGTAGGGAAAAAGAAGTATTAGGCCTTACATGTATCTTTCTTATTTATGATAAATTAGAAAGATACAACACCTTCCAAAATTGAGCTTCATACATCCATGTACTCTATTAATATCCAATATAATCCTTATACTAATAATTTTTAAAGTAAGCCAATAAATAAAGTAAGTCTAGAGAATAGAGACTTTTATACTCCTAAAAGTGTCTGAGGATTGCATAATCATGTCCGTTGACACGTGCTATATTCAAAAGCTATACTTTAAAAACTAAGACTTGAATGAATTTTTAAAACATAAACTTCTCACTAAACAACCATCCCAATAACAGCTCAGAATTACTAACTCCGGAGGAGGTATCCCCTTGTTTTCATAGTAAAACAGGTGACCCAAGGGAACACCCTCCCCCGCCCCTTTTTCTTGACCTGGGTCAAATAGCCCAGAGCGAAGAGGGCATCAGAACGGAGTCATTGCTGAAACAGACAGCCTACCTAGCTATAGTAGCAACTGTTAAGTGAATGACATTCTGAGCAGTAGATAATAGACCTAACAATAGAGGCCTCCAGAAATGGACTCAATATTTCTGAGATAAAAAATTCATGAATGTGGATGGCTGAGCGCAATGAGCAGCCTTCAAAAATCAATATAGCAACACTATTAATGTAAGCCCAAGATGTAGAAGAACTCTTACTTCATGAGCCGAAATCTCAAACACAACTGCTGAGTCAAAGATATACCATAAGCAGTATCGATAGTTAATTGAATCCATTAGCAATAGAATGGAGCGTAACGTCCTTCTAATAGGCATCAAAGACAGAAGAAGTTTACGCCCATAGTAATAAACAGATATCTGTTTATAAATACATAAACTCTAACCGGACAGAGTAAAGGCCTATGCCCGTACGAAGACGGAAGGACCTTAATAACAATAGGTTCCGGATATTAGGAGCCTAACTCTTATGTAAAAATCCGACCTAAATAGTAAAGGAAGTAGTGATTCCGAAACTACGAAAGTGAAAATCATCCACCGATAGTGCATGAAACTCACTGACTCTTCAGTAAAAGAGAAGCCAACAGAATTACTGTCTAAAAGGTCAGAATTTGAAAACTACTGTTTCCAGAGGCTCAAATGATTACTTAGCTAAAAAAGAACCGAAGTTAAATTCCATATAGGAATTTAATCTAATGATTCTAAGTCTATTTATCAAAAAGTTACTAACTGACTTAGATAAAGAGACATAAGACTCAATTGTAAACTATCATAGAGTGCATAGGTATGAGGTAACATAAACCTATAACCTTAATAATAACAGGCTGCAGTAGATCTTGTGAAACAAGTATACTAAAAAGTTGCAATGAGTAGTATGGAGGGATCAACAATATGAACATAATGATCCCTACACCAACGACGGAAGAGCCTCCACTTTAGCCGCATAGTATAGCGAAGAAGAGGATCTCCTATAGTAAGAAATCGCGTCCAGTACAATGCTTACAATGCAATACGGACCACACAACGAAATACGTGAAGGTTGCGACCTTGCGGGTTGTGATAAAGATGACACGATTTTACCCAGCGAAAAAAGATCCTCTCATTGAGGAAGATTTCGCGTTAAGTCCCACAGTAGACATCAGAGTAAATTTACCCACGGTCTCTGTGAAGACAGAGATGCTATCAACAGAAATGTATTATGGTTGTTTATCTTAGCAATACCTGCTGAAACAACAGCGCCGGAGGATACGCATATCCTATCATTCCGTCCTATTAGATCAATAGAGCGTTAACAACATTAGCTCAGAGATCCGGACAAGCAAACACATACGTCTGCAACTGATTAGCAAGCTGTGTCGTAAATAAATTATCATTGGGCGCTCCCATTGATGGCAAATCTGATTGAATACTTGTTTGTTGAGAGTCCATTCTGACAGCAACAAGCGACCCATAAGTGAACGGGAGTCCGGTAAAACAATCAGACGACCCGGAATATGACGGACCGAAACAGAACTTGGTGTACTATAACAAATAGAAGGATTCTTTCCATTAAATTGAATAACGGAAACGAATGAGTGCCTCCCTGGTTCCGGAGATACGCCACTACTGTCGAATTAACGGACAGGATTTGGACATGCGTTTCTGAATAATGTTCATCCAATGACATAAAGCAAGACTAAATAAACATTATTCCGCGGAAGATAAGTGCTTGCTTAGAGACTGCGGAACCCAAAGACTCTGGCACTTCGAATCCGTTGGGATCAATATTATCCCAACCTGTTTGACTGGTAACCGTCATAATTATAAAACTCGGATCCGGCAACTGCAGTGGCACTCTCTGAGTCAACCACCGAATGTTTGCCCCAGTCTGAATCTCTTGCAACACTAGATAGACAAGAGAACGTGTAAATCGAGCAATTCATGGATTGCTGAAAAGTTGCCGTCGAAGAGAAGCCTCTCCGAGAATGAAGCGACTCTGAGAGAGTTCTTCACCTTACTGTCCACGCGCGTGGATGTAGCTAGGGCTGCGTCACGTCTAACCAACTCCAATCAGCCACTGAAGGGAGGAGTTATACGTGAACAAACTACTGCCCTCAAAAGAAATCACATTGAGGATAATATCCCGTAATTCTTTTCTTGAAGACGTAATGATAACGCCTCAGTAAGGTGGATTACGTATGATAAAGCGTCTAAGTTAAGTCTACTAGACATCATTGTCGTTTCCAACATTGTGGTTGGAAAAGACAAAGACGGCGAAAAAGAATATTTCCAGTCTTTAACCACGCCGTCTAGATGCATATGAACTCTCGGTATGCCCTGCTCTGCCAAAATAAATTATTCGTATAAATGATAAAAAGGCAGAAATGAGCATTGCGGACAAGAAACTAAACTATCATGCTTGGTAGCAGGCTTATATGCATATATAGCGTCGATAAATAATACACATGTTCTAATGACATTATTGGACTGTGTCGGTAAGTCAGGGACAACGTCCCTGAACCGATCCAAAATTCCGTGTCCAATGACGCTATAAGTCTCTTATCCAAGATCGCAGCAATGTAGTCCGAAATAACAATCACTGGAAGATAATGCCAGAAGATATGAATGGCAGCTTCCGATGCTACGAAAGGGAAAACTCGAAATCTATCGAATCCCTTTCGCCATCCTGTCGGACCCTATAAAGCGTTCGGTCGTCCGTACCTGATGCAACAGCGGACCGCACCGACCCAGCGCCGTCAGATAATTCCTGATTCGACTAAGAAACTGTCGATTGCTGGGATGCTGCGAAAAAACTGTGCTAACTCGGATAGCACGTCCGTCACTGAGGACTGTAGAGAAGCGGTCCTACAATGCATTGCCGCTGGAAGCTCCGTGATCGTTACCCCGTGCATACGGAGTGTATAGGCCTCGTGTCCCTTGGCTACCGGATGGCGTGACCTATTCACGTGGAATCACTGAATGACGAAACTGATCGGATACTCGAGGTCACGTAGCCAATGTGCGGTCGTGTGCCCTGCTGTGAGGATGAGGAAGCATTATCGACAGTCTCTCGGACTGTCAATATAACGGAGCATCCCGACCGACGGACATATGCTCCGAATGTAAAATATCTGAACCACAACATGCGGTCCCCTATGTTGTTGGACGAGAGAGGGGCCTCTCTCGCTCACAGCCCGGACGGACCTGGACAAGCCAGGAACCGGACTAACAGGCTTCCTCCGATCTGTCCTCAATCCGCCGTCACTGGGTGAGTACTAAAATAATTATAGTGCTCGCATCACCCAAATCTCCTTCCTAGACCGCAACGGACAAACCCAGCAGCCGAACCATTCGATGAATGTACGCTACACCGGGTAAGCTAGCGAATGTCACTCCGTCGATCCTACAAGGGACCTCTTAAGCGAAAGACATATTCCATGAGCACTTATTGCCGCTAGCTCTTCATTAACTATGACGACAGAGGCACACTTTTGAAAGACATCTCCGTAACTTTGCGAACAAGAAACCAGAAATGCTTGGTAATAGCAAGCATATAATAATAATATATATAGCGTCGTTCAATAATTCGAAAGTTTGAGTGACATTATTAGACTATGTCGGAACTGAGGGACGATGTCCCTGAACCGACGCTATCAGTTTCTTATCCGGCATCGCAGCATTCTGGTCCGACGAAAGAACCTGTAGAAGATCAAGTCAGATGACATACACAACAGCATATGTTGTTCCGAAAGGGAAAGCTCGAAATCCTCCGAATCCCTTTCGGTATCCCGTCGTACTGGATGAAATTTTCGGACGTCCGTACCCGCTTCCGTGGAGCGTCCCGACCCAGCATCGTCGGATAAAAAATATGCGACAGATTCAGTTGATGCTGGGATGCTGCGATAAGCTGTGCTATTTAGGAAAGCACGTCCGTCCCCGAGGCCTGTGCAGTAGCGGTCTTACGATGCATTGCCGCCGGAAGCTCCGTGAACGTTGACTCCCGCACACCTTCCTATGCGAACGTCCGGAGTCTGCAGGCCTCGTGTCCCTGGCTACCGGATGGTGTGACCTGGTCGCCTATGATTCTCTGACTGGCGAAGCTGACTGGATATCCGAGGTCACGTAGCCAAGAGCGGTCGTGTGCGCTACCATGAGAGTCTACTCCGGACTGACTATATGTCGGAGCGTCCCGAGCGACAGACGTATGCTCCGAATGCGAAACATTTTGTACCACAACATCTGGGGCCAGATGTTGTTGTACGAGAGAGGGGCCTCTCTCGCGCGCCGTCCGGATGGACCAGAACGAGCTATGAACCGGACTAAAAGGCTTCTTCCGTTCTCCCTCTAATCCGCCGTCACTGGGTGTGGATTTGGTTGATTTATAGTGCTCGCATCACCCCAAAACTCCTTCTAGACCGCAACGGATGAACCCGGCTGCCGAACCAATCGATGAATGGACGCTACACCGGGCGAGCTAGCGGACGTCAAAGGCCGTCGAACCTACTAGGGTCCTCTTAGGCAATTGGCGTATTTACATGAGCACTTTTCCGCTAGCCCTTCATTAATTGTGACGACGGAGGCACACTGTTGGAAGACATCACAGATACATCACCCTAATCTTGATCATCTGAAATAGAAATTGATAAAGTAGAGTGACCCTGCGGGGAAAGGACCGGAGTGTCCAATTCCCCACTAACATACCGTGACATACGCTTCCCATGTTGTCATCGAAATCATACGATACAGAACAGGAGTTAATGCGAGTACACTGACCACATATAGAATGATTATAAAAGTCAGAGGAAGACTTCGTCTTATTACAATTGATCAAAATCCTTTCAATGTGAAAAGAAAACAAGTCCTGGTACTCGCACCAACCCCTGGCAATCAAAATACATAATAATAATATGATCTATTAATATAGAAAAAATAATTGAAATCAAAATATTTTGAAAAAATATTTTTTCACAACAGCCCAAGTTTCTGAAAAGTAACGTTGAGCCCCAATGGATCCCAAGCCTAAGTGTGGACCAAAATTTTAAAAATATTTTAAACAATTTATTCAACACTTACGAACAATAATAATGTATCTAGTTATGATTAAAATAACATCAAGATGTTATTTTCAAGAAATCCCCCCCTCACACAGAGGGCTGTTGTAAATGTAAACAATGAGTGTAAAAACACTAAAATAAGACTCCAGGCACCCAGGCCCGGAATCAGTTACCAAAAAAACACTATCTGATGCAAAAGAGAGACTTCCAGGGAAGAAACTGCAGAACATCAGATGGTAGATGCAGAACACAATGCCTAACCACCCGTAGGTGAAGACGTAAACATGGGGAAAGAACAGAATTCATTCTGTTATTCAGCTAAAACTCCCAAGAAATTTTAGTGATAATAATTACAGAAACTATGCCAAAAGCATGGGAGAATAGCAAGAGGGGACTTAAAGGAAAGGGAGAGAGGAAAACACTGAAAAATCAGTGTAACTAAATAACCAGAATGACAACAAAATGGCTGCTGCCTCGAAAATAGGTAACTTAACATAATTTCATTAAAAAATTTTAAGTTACAGCCCTGATAATATTCTGTTACACATTTTTCCTCTCCTCCTTCTCTATCCTCCTTAGAATCACCATTTCACTAATATTTATGTGTCTGGCATCATTTAAACTGAGATTTACAAGCACAAAGATCAGTCAGATGTTAACTGATGAAGGGCCAAACTTAGAAAGATTAATGGTGCCAATTTCGGAACGTCCTTGACACTGCGCATGCGCAGTAGAGGTGAAGTGTGGAGGGCCATTCAGGACATGTTTTCTTTGGTTTTAGATGCAAATTTTGGGGATTGGGGGGCAAAATTTGTGTTTGGCCCTATATTTTAAGAGTTAGCACCAGCTATGTCTGGGTCATTGGTACAGTATAAAAATACAGATTTCTGCATCATCGGTACAAATTGGCGGCTGGCAGCCATCTTGAATTTCGGACCGCACACAAAAACACTCGTTCCCGTCCCACGGTCATAACAAAGGTACCCAAGAAGTTTCGTAAAGTTCGGTTCATAAATACGGCCTCTAGGCCGAGCCGCATTGAATTGTTGACGGACAGACGGACGACTGGCCATGGCATAAGCTCAAATTTGGCTTCGCCAAAGTTGAGCTAATAAGAGGTGTAGACTGTGATAAAGGAATTTAGACTCAAACTCGTGTGTCCCTCATGGTTGGCCGATCTCAACCAAAACAGGGCTACAGGATTAAATAACTAGATATCACACGGAGTCATCTACCATGTTACAATGAAAGTCCTTCATAAATACAATCTGTAGACTGTGCTAAAGGTTTTCTGGGCTTTGGGCCCCTGTAGTCATCACATTTGACCACTCGCGACCAAAAGGGGACATTCTCATCTAGTCATTATACAAAGTCATCCTACCAAGTTACAATGAAATCCCTCCATATTAAATTTTTGGGCTTGGGCAGCCATCACAGTTGACAGATCAGGACCAAAAGGGGAGGTTCTCATCTAGGCATTATACAGAGTCATCCTACGAAGTGACAATGAAATCCCTTCATAAATACGATCTGTAGACGGTGCTAAAGGTTTTGGGCTTAGGCAGCCATCACGATTTAGCGATTGTCACCAAAAGGGGATGTTCTCATGTAGACAGGAACTCAAACCTGCAAATGAAATTTTGTGATGATCGGACAACTTTGGGGTGTACCTGTGCTACAGGAAAATGTAAACAGATTCACAGACTTCCACATGCATGACAGCAATAGCTTATCTGGATTCTGTCAAGTTAAGCTAAAAACCAATGCCCTATCCAACCAATGCTAAATATACTATTAAAACAAATAGGGGATATTTGATAATAAACAGCTGCGTCATGAGCGCATGATATGCCCGTTATTAATTACAAGAGGGAAACACACAATATGAGTATACATGTGTACTTGTCATGTTTTTTTTATATTCTTGTACATTTGACGAATAAAGTCCCATAACTCTGGAATGACAAATTGGGCAGCGACACAAATCAAAAGGGAGATTCGTTCCACCAACATATACTTGCAACCAAAAAATAATGAAAATTGCTCTTAGCATTTTCAAGTTATTGTTCGACATGTGGAAAATTGCTTATATTTTGATGAATAAAATCCCATAACTCTGGAATGACAAATTTGGCAGCGACACAAATCGAAAGGGAGCTTCCTTCCACCAACATATACTTGCCACCAAAATCATGAAAATTGCTCGAAGCATTTTCAAGTTATTGTCCGTCATGTGGAAAATTGCCTATATTTTGATGAATAAAATCCCGTAACTCTGGAATGACAAATTGGACAGCGAAACAAATCGAAAACGAGCTTCCTTCCATCAACATATACTTTCCACCGAAAAATCGTAAAAATTTCTCAAAGAGTTTTCGAGCGGGCGTATAAAAATGAGATATTTGAAGAAATATATTCATATTTTCATCAAAAAGACAGTTAAGGCATTGCACTGTGACATCTGGTGAATGATTTCAGCGATAGATGAGTGTCTGCCAAGCACACATTCTATACACTAAGCTGTAGAAGACATGGACGGTCAGTCTGAGAATTTACCACATTCAGTCTAAGACCTCAATACCTTGTAAATCCTCCTCGGTTTGCGAGACAAGCGTGGATCCGTGGCATACTCCTCACCAAACGTCTAATATCAGCTTGACTGATGTTATTCCATTCTTCATGCATTGCAGTGGCGAGTTCCTGGACATTGGTAGGGGGCTGTTGGCATTGTCGTAGGTGCCTGCCAAGCATATCCCAGATGTGCTCGATTGGTGAAAGGTCTGGACTTAGTGCTGGCCAAGGCAGTGCAGTGATGTTCTGCTCCTGGAGGAACTCTGTACCGACACGGGCCTTGTGTGCTCTTGCACTGTCATCTTGGAAAATCAATCGATGGTCGTGACATCACGCAAACGGCACCACATGAGCTGCTAACATACTGTCACGGTAGTACTGCCATGTGACATGCCCTTGGATGACGTAATGCTGTCCTGGTTGTCATGGTTAAGCCCAAGCCTGAATATAAACAACCTATCATTTGCAAAATGGGGTCCCCAGAGGGTGAATTTGCTGATGCTATCCCATACAGTGGGCCAATTTATCCTCTGGGTACATCTTTCTGTTTTGACTTGAGACCTTGGTTCAAACTGGGGTTCACAAAGGGTAAATTTTGTGATGCTGTGCAGGGTAACATCACCAAATTCACCCTCTGGGGACCTCATTTTGCAGATGACAGTCTGCTTATTTTCAGACTTGGTTATGCATTCCTACACCATAACCGATCCACCACCAAAGCTATCGTTCTGCCTAATAGTTACGTCATGGTATCGTTCGTTCCGTCACCGCCATACTCTGTTTCGCCTGTCTTGGAAGTCGAGAGTGAACCTCGATTCATAGGAAAACATGATGATGCTCCACTGACAAGTATTCCAGTGCTGCCATGCTCCACACCAATTACCCCTTGCTGCAATGTGATGTTCAAACGTGGAATTAATTGAGGTCGCCGAGGATACAAATTCCAGCTGTGTACGTGATTGCGGATAGTCTGACCACTGACTCGCACATCTGTCGCAGCCACTCGGTACAGCTGCTGTCCAATTTCTGAGGTACTTTGATGGCAGTTACATAATGCTGTGATTCGTATGAAACGATCCTGGTTAGCAGTTGTCACCGTTGGACGACCTGACCAACATCTGTCATAGGGTTGTCATGATTAATTGTCAGTTGGTCATGCCAAAATCGATTAGTATTTTTCGTTCTCCAAGAATTAGTAAATTTGCCCCCGTTTTAGACGTTTAATAATTTTTTAAAAATTTGATGAAAAAACTATTGTCTCAAAAGGTAAAAGGTCAAGAACATTGACGTTAAACCTCAAGAAGCTGTCAGAAGCATTTGTCTTTTAGGTACATTCAAAGCTTTGATTTTCTGAACTTTAGAACCGTCAGTGTAATAATCAAGACCGGTTGGCAGTTGCGAACTTGCAAAGTTCGCAACTGATGATTGGTCTTGATTATTACATTGGTGGTTCAAGAAATTAGAACATCAAAGCTTTGAATGTACCTAAAAGAGGGTCGTCTTCGTTGTTTACTTGAGGTAGGTCAACTGACTTGGAACTTCATTTTTAACGACTTCAAAAGAGGGGGAGTCATCTGGGTACGATTAATATCGATTATTTGTGATGATTATTTGATTCCTAAATTAAAACATTTTGACAGCCCTTGTCTGTCATCAACATTGCTTGTCTGATGGTAGCGTGACAACCTGCTAATCAACGACTGAGTAACGTTGAGAATTTGAGCCAGTGCAGTCTGTCTGTTGCAAGCTTCCAACATGCCAACTGAACGTAAATGTTCATTACGTGTCAGTCTTCGTATACCTCAAAAGCTATGTTTCGACCATGAACTATTGATGAACAAGTTTATACCAAGAACAGAACCATCAATGAGACCTCCGAAAAAGCCTGTCCAGTACAAATAAAAATTTCAAAACGTACCCCACAGATGTTAACTCATGCTCATGCAAACAAGAGCTGGACTTTCGTCTGGTGCATACAACCACGTGGTGTGTACCACCTAGTGTGGGCATACCTATGACAAACAAATACCATTTATGAATATTCTTGTACGGACTGACGGACAGATGGATGGACGCAATCCAGTATACCCCCCCCCCCCCTTCCATTTTCTTCAAAAGTTTTCAACAATTTCCAACAATTTCTAAGTTAAAAGGTATGGTAAAATATTTGGTGATTGGAAGTTTTATGCAATGAGGCAGAAGCCTTTGTCATAGGCAAACTGCATGCCATATTTCACTGAAATCTGATAACCCCAACCCAGTATGCCCACCCCCTCCCATTTTCTTCGAAAGTTTTCAACAATTTCCAACAATTTCTAAGTCAAAAGGTATGGTAAATTGTTTGGAAGTTTTATGCAATGAGGCAGAAGCCTTTGTCATAGGCAAACTGCATGCCATATTTCATCAAAATCCGATAATCCATACCTGAGATACAGGCTGAACAGACAAATAATGTCTATTTCCTACAATTTCTAAGTCAAAAAAGGGGGATAACTCTAAAAAAGAGAATGTGAGAAATATCGTTGAATCCTTTTTTTAAAGCCTATACCATAAGCAGTGTTCATGGCAAATTTCATTGCAATAGAACATGCGATACCCGAGATACAGACTGAACAGACAAAATTTGGCTCAGACGGACACAATTTCAAAGTGAACAAGTAACAAAAAAAAAATAATAAAAAAAAAAAAAGTTAAAAAATTTATAGTAATTTCTATATTTTTTATACTTACCAATGACCCAGACATAGCTGGTGCTAACTCTTAAAATATAGGGCCAAACACAAATTTTGCCCCCCAATCCCCAAAATTTGCATCTAAAACCAAAGAAAACATGTCCTGAAAGGCCCTCCACACTTCGCCCCTACTGCGCATGCGCAGTGTCAAGGACGTTCCGAAATTGGCGCCATTAATCATTCTAATAACCAGTGCCTGGTAAGCGCTATGTACTCAGCGGGGAGGCAAGAGATCCCAACTCCTGGGAGGGCCATCCCCGTCTGGGTCATTGGTAAGTATAAAAAATATAGAAATTACTATAAATTTTTTAACATTTTTATACTGCACCAATGACCCAGACATAGCTGAATAGTAAAAAGGCTGGAGGGCCAAGGACATAAAGCAAAATGGAATACGCTCAATAAAATAAAATAGAGTCATCCCCTGTAGGGAAAAAGAAGTAATAGGCCTTACATGTAACTTTCTTATTTATGATAAATTAGAAAGATACAACACCTTCCAAAATTGAGCTTCATACATCCATGTACTCTATTAATATCCAATATAATCCTTATACTAATAATTTTTAAAGTAAGCCAATAAATAAAGTAAGTCTAGAGAATAGAGACTCTTATACTCCTAAAAGTGTCTGAGGATTGCATAATCATGTCCGTTGACATATGCAATATTCAAAAGCTATACTTTAAAAAAAACTAAGACTTGAATGAATTTTAAAAACCTAAACTTCTCACTAAACAACCATCCCAATAACAGCTCAGAATTACTAACTCCGGAGGAGGTATCCCCTTGTTTTCATAGTAAAACAGGTGACCTAAGGGAACACCCTCCCCCCCCCCCCCCTTTTTCTTGCCCTGGGTCAAATAGCCCAGAGCGAAGAGGGCAGCAGAACGGAGACACTGCCGAAACAGACAGCCTACCTAGCTATAGTAGCAACTGTTAAGTGAATGACATTCTGAGCAGTAGATAATAGACCTAACAATAGAGGCCTCCAGAAATGGACTCGATATTTCTGAGATAAAATTCATGAATGTGGATGGCTGAGCGCAATGAGCGGCCTTCAAAAATCTATAATAGCGACACTATTAATGTAAGCCCAAGAAGTAGAAGAACTCTTACTTCATGAGCCGAAATCTTAAGCACAACTGCTAAGTCAATGATATACCATAAGCAGTACCGATAGTTAATTTGAATCCATTAACAATAAAATGGAGCGTAACGTCCTTCTACTAGGCATCAAAGACAGAAGAAGCTTACGCCCATAGTAATAAACAGATATCTGTTTATAAATACATAAACTGTACCCGGAAAGAGTAAAGGCCTATGCCCATACGAAGACGGAAGGACCTTAAAATAATAGGTTCCGGATAATAGGAGCCTAACTCTTATGCAAAAATCCAACCTAAATAGTAACGGAAGTAGTGATTCCGAAACTACGAAAGTGAAAATCATCCATCGATAGTGCATGAAACTCACTGACTCTACAGTAAAAGAGAAACCAACAGAATTACTGTCTAAAAGGTCAGAATTTGAAAACTACTGTTTCCAGAGGCTCAAATGATTACTTAGCTAAATAAGAACCGAAGTTAAAATCCATATAGGAATTTAATCTAAAGATTCTAAGTCTATTTATCAAAAAGTTACTAACTGACTTAGATAAAGAGACAAAAGACTCAATTGTAAACTATCGTAGAGTGCATAGGTATGAGGTAACATAAACCTATAACCTAAATAATAACAGGCTGCAGTAGATCTTGTGAAACAAGTATACTAAAAAATTGCAATGAGTAGTATGGAGGGATCAACAATATGAACATAATGATCCCTACACCAACGACGGAAGAGCCTCCACTTTAGCCGCATAGAATAGCGAAGAAGAGGATCTCCTATAGTAAGAAATCGTGTCCAAAGCTCGTCCAGTACAGTGCTTACAATGCAATACGGACCACACAACGGAATACATGAAGGTTGCGACCTTGCGGGTTGTGATAAAGATGACACGATTTACCCAGTGAAAAAAGATCCTCACATAGAGGAAGATTTCACGTTAAGACCCACAGTAGACAAGAGAGTAAATTACCCATGATCTCTGTGAAGATAGAGATGCTATCAACAGAAATGTATTGTGGTTGTTTATCTTAGCAATACCTGCTGAAACAACAGCGCCGGAGGATACGCGTATCCTATCATTCCATCCTATAGATCAATAGAGCGTTAACAACATTAGCTCAGAGATCTGGACAAGCCAACACATACGTCTGCAATTGATTAGCAAGCTGTGTCGTAAATAAATCATCATTGGGCGCTCCCATTGATAGCAAATCTGATTGAATACTTGTTTGTTGAGAGTCCATTCTGACAGCAACAAGTGACCCGTAAGAGAACGGGAGTCCGGTAAAACAATCAGACGACCCGGAATATGACGGACCAAAACAGAACTTGGTGTACTATAACCAACAGACGGATTCTTTCCATTAAATTGAATAACGGAAACGAAAGAGTGCCTCCCTGGTTCCGGAGATACGCCACTACTGTCGAATTAAAGGACAGGATTTGGGCATGCGTTTCTGAATAATGTTCATGCAATGACATAAAGCAAGCCTAAAAAACATTATTCCGCGGAAGAAAACTGATTGCTAAGAGACTGCGGAACCCAAAGACCCTGGCACTTCGAATCCGTAGGGATCAGTATTATATCCCAATCTGTTTGACTGGCAACCGTCATAACAGCCACACTCGGGTCCGGCAACTGCGGTGGCACTCTCGGAGTCAACCACCGAATGTTTGCCCCAGTCTGAATCTCTTGTAACACTAGATAGACAAGAGAACGTGTAAATCGAGCAATTCATGGATTGCCGAAAAGTTGCCGTCGAAGAGAAGCTCCTCCGAGAACGAAGCGACTCTGAGAGAGTTCTTAACCTTACTATCCACGCGTGTGGATGTAGCTAGGGCTGCGTCACGTCTAACCAACTCCAATCAGCCACTGAAGGGCGGAGTTATACGTGAACAAACTACTGCCCTCAAAAGAAATTACATTGAGAATAATATCCCGTAAATCTTTTCTTGAAGACGTAATGATAACGCCTCAGTAAGGCGGATTATGTATGATAAAGCGTCTAAGTTAAGTCTACTATACATCATGTCGTTTCCAACATTGAAATTGGAAAAGACATAAACGGCGAAAAAGAATATATGCAGTCTTTAACCACACCGTCTAGACGCATATGAACCCTCGGTATGCCCTGCTCTGCCAAAATAAACTATTCGTATAAATGATAAAATGGCAGAAATGAGCAACACGGACAAGAAACTAAACTATCATGCTTGGTAGCAGGCTTGTATATATATATATATAGCGTCGAAAAATAAAACACATGTTGTAATGACAATATTGGACTACGTCGGTAAGTCAGGGACAATGTCCCTGAACCGATCGAAAAATCCGAGTCCAATGACGCTATAAGTCTCTTATCCAAGATCGCAGCAATGAAGTCCGAAATAACAATCACTGGAAGATAATGCCAGAAGATATGAAAGGCAGCTTCCGATACTACTAAAGGGAAAACTCGAAATCTTTCGAATCCCTTTCGCCATCCTGTCGGACCCTATAAAGCGTTCGGTCGTCCGTACCTGATGCAACCGCGGACCGCACCCACCCAGCGCCGTCGGATAATTCCTGATTCGACCGAGAAACTGTCAATTGCTGGGATGCTGCGAAACAACTGTGCTAACTCGGATAGCACGTCCGTCACTGAGGCCTGAGGAGAAGCGGTCCGTGATCGTTACCCCATGCATACTACCAATATGCGAGCGAACGGAGTGTATAGGCCTCGTGTCCCTTGGCTACCGGATGGCGTGACCTCTTCGCCGTGGAATCACTGAATGACGAAACTGATCGGATACTCGAGGTCACGTAGCGAATGTGCGGTCGTGTGCCCTGCTGTGAGGATGAGGAAGCATTAAGGACAGTCTCTCGGACTGTCAATATAACGGAGCGTCCCGACCGACGGACATATGCTCCGAATGTAAAATATCTGAACCACAACATGCGGTCCCCTATGTTGTTGGACGAGAGAGGGACCTCTCTCGCTCACAGCCCGGGCGGACCTGGACAAGCCAGGAACCGGACTAACAGGCTTCCTCCGATCTGTCCTCAATCTGCCGTCACTGGGTGAGTACTAAAGTAATTAAAGTGCTCGCATCACCCAAATCTCCTTCCTAGACCGCAACGGACGAACCCGGCAGCCGAACCATTCGATGAATGTACGCTACACCGGGTGAGCTAGCGAATGTCACTCCGTAGGCGATAGACATATTCCATGAGCACTTATTGCCGCTAGCTCTTCATTAACTATGACGACAGAGGCACACTTTTGAAAGACATCTCCGTAACTCTGCGAACAAGAAACCAGAAATGCTTGGTTATAGCAAGCATAAAATAATAATATAAATAGCGTCGTTCAATAATTCGAAAGTTTGTGTGACATTATTGGACTTTGTCGGAACTGAGGGACGATGTCCCTGAACCGAACCAAAAATTTCTAAGTCCACCGACGCTATCAGTTTCTTATCCGGCATCGCAGCATTCTGGTCCGACGAAAGAAGCTGTAGAAAACCAAGTCAGATGACATACACAACAGCATATGTTGTTCCGAAAGGGAAAGCTCGAAATCCTCCAAATGCCTTTCGGTATCCTGTCGGACCGGATGAAACTTTCGGACGTCCGTACCCGCTTCTGCGGAGCGTCCCGACCCAGCATCGTCGGATAAAATATATGCGACAGATTCAGTTGATGCTGGGATGCTGCGATAAACTGTGCTATTAAGGAAAGCACGTCCGTTCCCGAGGCCTGTGCAGTAGCGGTCTTACGATGCATTGCCGCCGGAAGCTCCATGTACGTTGACTCCCGCACACTTCCTATGCGAACGTCCGGAGTCTGCAGGCCTCGTGTCCCTGGCTACCGGATGGTGTGACCTGGTCGCCGAAGAATCCTTGATCGGCGAAGCTGGTAATATATCAGCAGTCACGCAGCCAAGGTGCGGTCGTGTGCGCTGACGAGAAGAGGAAGCCTTAGCAGTCTCCGCGGACTGCCTATACAACGGAGCGTCCCGAGTGACGGACGTATGCTCCGCTTGCGACACATTTTGTACCACAACATCTGGGGCCAGATGTTGTTGAACGAGAGAGGGGTCTCTCTCGCTTGCCGTCCGGATGGACCGGAACGAGCTATGAACCGGACTAAAAGGCTTCCTCCGTTCTCCCTCCGATCCGCCGTCACTGGGTGTGCATTAGGTTAATTTATAGTGCTCGCATCACCCCAAAATTCCTTCTAGACCGCAACGGACGAACCCGGCTGCCGAACCATTCGGTGAATGGACGCTACACCGGGCGAGCTAGCGGACGTCAAAGGCCGTCGAACCTACTAGGGTCCTCTTAGGCAATTGGCGTATTTACATGAGCACTTTTCCGCTAGCCCTTCATTAATTGTGACGACGGAGGCACACTGTTGGAAGACATCACAGATACATCACCCTAATCTTGAATAGAAAATGATAAAGTAGAGTGACCCTGCGGGGGAAAGGACCGGAGTGTCCAAATCCCCAATAACATACCGTGACATACGCTTCCCATATTGTCATCGAAATCATACGATACAGAACAGGAGTTAATGCGAGTACACTGACCACATATAGAATGATTATAAAGTCAGAGGAAGACTTCCTCTTAATACAATTGATCAATATCCTTTCAATGTGAAAAGAAAACAAGTCCTGGTACTCGCACTAACCCCTGGCAATCAAAATACATAATAATAATATGATCCATTAATATAGAAAAAATAACTGAAATCAAAATATTTTGAAAAAATATTTTTTCAGAACAGCCCAAGTTTCTGAAAAGTAACGTTGAGCCCCAATGGATCCTAAGCCTAAGTGTGGACAAAAATTTAAAAAATATTTTAAACAATTTATTCAACACTTACGAACAATAATAATGTATCTAGTTATGATTAAAATAACATCAAGATATTATTTTCCAGAAATCCCCCCCCTCACACAGAGGGCTGTTGTAAATGTAAACAATGAGTGTAAAAACACTAAAATAACACTCCAGGCACCCAGGCCCGAAATCAGTTACCAAAAATACACTATCTGATGCAAAACAGAGACTTCCAGGGAAGAAACTGCAGAACATCAGATGGTAGATGCAGAACACAACGCCTAACCACCCGTAGGTGAAGACGTAAACATGGGGAAAAGAATAGAATTCATTCTGTTATTCAGCTAAAAACTCCCAAGAAAATTTAGTAATAATAATTACAAAAACTATGCCAAAAGCATGGGAGAACAGCAAGGGGGGACTTAAAGGACAGGGAGAGAGGAAAACACTTAAAAAACAGTGTAACTAAATAATCAGAATGACAACAAAATGGCTGCTGCCTCGAAAATAGGTAACTTAACATAATTTCATTAAAAAATTTTAAGTTACAGCCCTGATAATATTCTGTCACACATTTTTTTCCTCTCCTTCTTCTCTATCCTCCTTAGAATCACCATTTAACTAATAATTATGTGTCTGGCATCATTTAAACTGAGAATTATAAGCACAAAGATCAGTCAGATGTTAACTGATGAAGGGCCAAACTTAGAATGATTAATGGCGCCAATTTCGGAACGTCCTTGACACTGCGCATGCGCAGTAGGGGCGAAGTGTGGAGGGCCTTTAAGGACATGTTTTCTTTGGTTTTAGATGCAAATTTTGGGGATTGGGGGGCAAAATTTGTGTTTGGCCCTATATTTTAAGAGTTAGCACCAGCTATGTCTGGGTCATTGGTACAGTATAAAAATATAACTAGTGTGGGCATTTTCTTTGAAAGTGGGGGTATAATAAAAAGCTGCACAAAGTTTTCGTGAGCTGGTGACATTCATGATCCACACTAAACTTGGTAACATATCGATGTGTCCAATCACCCGTACCCAATTCCATTTTCCGAAAATATCAACATCAGTTTGAATATCCCCAACTTTTTTTTTAATAGTATACAAATATCCAACCAGTGCAAAATACAAATATGCAACCAGTGCTAAATACAAATATCCAACCAAAGCTAATTACAAATATCCAACCAGTGTTAAGTACAAATATCCAACCAGTGTTAAGTACAAATATCCAACCAGTGTTAAGTACAAATATCCAACCAGTGTTAAATACAAATATCCAACCAGTGTTAAATACAAATATCCAACCAGTGTTAAATACAAATATCCAACCAGTGTTAAATACAAATATCCAACCAGTGTTAAATACAAATATCCAACCAGTGTTAAATACAAATATCCAACCAGTGTTAAATACAAATATCCAACCAGTGTTAAATACAAATATCCAACCAGTGTTAAATACAAATATCCAACCAGTGTTAAATACAAATATCCAACCAGTGTTAAATACAAATATCCAACCAGTGTTAAATACAAATATCCAACCAGTGTTAAACACAAAAATCACAGCACTATCTATCCAGTGTTGATCACAAAAATAACTGGTAGAATGCTTATTTTGGACTTTATTCTTTAGTGCTGGTACAACAATTGAAGACTTAAAAGTTTTCACTTCACCACATACTACATACACATGTCAATTGAGACTATATCCTGCTCCCTGAGGGCTTGTACACAATCAAACAGGCTTCAAAGCAATTGCCATGGAAGCACCAGTTTTCCACAACAATATTTTTGCCGAGGAAACAAGGATGAATTACCAGGACTGCTTAACTAAATAACCAACTGTAGGATGGCCAATAGTAATTGTATACAATTGAATTGCAAAATCTGAGATGGCTACTGGCGGCCATGTTTTTTAAAGAAATAAACAAAACATGATTGCTTCCATGTAGACGCCACCCTAAAATTTAATATTTTAGTTGAAAAAATTGAGTGAGAGATGCACCCCATAGGATGTGTGTGCGAAAGGAATTGTTGACAATTTATATTCCAAATCCAAGATGGCCAATGGCAGCCTTGCTTTTCAATGAAATTCAGAAAAATTTGATAGCTCCAATCTCGTTATGACACTAAAGCTACTACATATAAAAAGATTAGATGAGAAGGGACAGTCTGTAAAGTGTGCTAATGGAATTGTTGCCAAATCAAAGATGGTTGCTGGTGGCCAAGTTTTTCAATTGAATTAAGAAAATTTTGAAAGCTCCCAGCTAGACATCACACCAAAGCTACATACAAAATCTGAAAAAGATCAGGTGAGGGATGCATCCTGTAGGGAATGCTAATGGAATTGACAAGTTATATGCCAAATCCAAGATAGCCACTGGTGGCCATGTTTTTCAAGGAAATTTACAAAAATTTGATAGCTCTCATCTCGACATTACTCAAAAACCATGTCTGAAATTTTAAACTGATCGGGTGAGAGACGCAGCCTGAGGGTGTGCTAAAGAAATTGAAAATAACAGAGCAGGCTTGGCAATTTCAGGAGAGCGATTTTTTAGCTCTCCTTACTGCCCCCCTGAAAGAATTAAGGAGAGCGAAAAATTGCCCTCCTAAATATTTTGGTCTGGGATGATTGAGATTACATGTATTATGCTCACATTAAATTTTTGTTGTAAAGCAAAAATGTAATTTATCTTCGAAGTCACATAACATCACGTAATTTCATTTTGAAAGTGGTTTAGTGGTAAAAGGTAATGGCTGCAACAATACCCAAACACAGTTGCAATCATTTGAAGCAAAATGGGTCACAGCAATATTTTTTTTTCTGTCAGTTTCAAGTTCAACAACTAACATCACAGTTTGAGTGGTAATTATTCAAGGAATATTGACACTATAATATACTAGCATTACTACTATCCTGTCACTTGAAGCACTTGCACCAGGATGTGACTGTAGATTAAAGCAGACCTGTTGTCCAAGAAAGTCATACGCCTACCACTACCACCTTCAACCCCTCAAGGGGGGTTGAAGGTGGTAGTGGTAGGCGTATTACTATCTTGGACAACAGGTCTGGGTACACACACAGGTCTTGTCAAGTGTGTGTTCAGTTGTTGAGTGAGACATCTAGATGTCTAAGAGATTTCGCTTTACCTTAGTAAAGTTAATAAAATCACTGATGTAGTCTGTTGGTTTCAGTTTCAATGAGTTCGTTCAACTGGATACTTAAAATGCTGTGTAAAGCTAATTGCTCCCCTGAGCTGATTGAGGAGAGCGATTTTTTGCCCTCCTGCATTTTTCAGAATGCCAGGCCTGACAGAGTGAGAGATGCAATATCTTTTCATTTTCATACCAATTTTATTTATTTTCAAACTAATGTTAGATAACTCTGCACAAGCAATATCTTTTCATTTTCATACCAATTTATTTATTTTCAAACTAATGTTAGATAACTCTGTACAATATTTAATGTTAGATAACTCTGTACAATATTTAATGTTAGATAACTCTGTACAATATTGATTTTATACATTTATCACTTAACCCTTTACCTAACGTAACAGTCAAAACCAGCCAGTGCTATTCTCAAAAATTGCCAATTAATTTTAATTATTTTTTCATTTCTTGTCTCAAAAACATAGATTATGACCTCTCATTGGAACGAGCTCATTCCAATGAGCAGTCATAACCCACGTTTTTGAGACAAAAAATAAAAAAAATTAGTTATTCAAGAATTTTTTTCTGCAAGTGTTGTCTGCTTTTCATGTTAGGTAAAGGGTTAAAATATATTTTCTGCTGAATTTTATAACCATTTTTGCTGGAATAAACAATAAAGTATTTCGAACAAGTCCCCAAATTATTGTGATTGCAATTTGCCATGGCAAAAAATGAAAAATTTATACCAATTTTAAAATTTTTAATACTTACCAATGGCCCAGACTAGCTGGTGCAACCCAATTTATTTCCAGGGCCAAACTCAAATTTTGAATCCCCCAAACCCCCAAAAATTTGCCAAAAAACGCAAAAACGAGAAGACCAGTATGGTCCTCCATACTTTTGCGCAATGTGCAACTTGTTGTCAAGGACAACAATAGGCTACCGCCATCATGTCATTCTTTATTGTTGTGCCTGTTAAATGTTATTAAGAACTGTAATATATAACTCAGCGGGGAGGAAGGAGTGTCTACTCCAGGGAGGGCCATCCCCGTCTGGGCCATTGGTAAGTATTAAAAATATTAAAATTGGTATAAATTTTTCATATTTTTCCACTATACCAATGGCCCAGACTAGCTGAGAATAGTAAACAGGCAGGCGGGCCCAGTACTTGATATTCATTGCTCTTATTACAGAAAAAACAATGAAAATATAGGTGTAACTCTATTTAAGGCCTAGCATAACCCATTATGCTAATTTGATAAAGGAAGCCAAAATATAAAGAAGTCCAGAGAAATGAGACTCTTTATAAATCATTAAAAGTGTCCGAGTATTGTATAGTAAAGCTCATCTTGACACATGACATATACAATAACGCTTCACATCGAGCTACACATTAAAAGCATATAATACATTGAAAATTGCTTCATACCAAGATACACATTAAAACTACCATAGCACCGACCCCAGGATACTATCACTGAAGGAGGTATGTCCATACTTTTCACTATAAAGCCAGATGACTATTTGGAAATATCATCCCCCCTCACCTTCCCCTTCTTTTGAAAGTAACTGCACTTCAAAACGAAGAGGGTAGCAGACTGGAGACAGTGCTAGAGCAGAATGAAAATCCTAATTAGAATGGATGACATTCTGAGCTACCGATAACGGTCCTAAAGATCTGAGATCATCCGAAATTGATTCTAAATCTCGAAGATAAAATTTGGTAAAAGTCGTCTGTTGTGTCCAGTAAGCTGCTTGCATCAAATCCTTCAAAGAAGTACTACTAGCATAAGCCCAAGAAGAAGCTAAAGCTCTAACTTCGTGAGCTGAAATCTTATAAGCTATTTTCTGATTCACAGACAAAGCATTATAAGCCGACCGAATAGCTAATTGAATCCATCTAGATATGGAATGAACAGAAATATCATTTCTGTTAGGAAGAAGAGAAAGAAATAACCTCTTCCTACCTCTTCTAATAAAACTAGAACGCTCCTTATAAATCCTAAGCGCTCTTACTGGACACAACAAAGGTCTCTGACCATCTGAAGACGGTAATGCTTTAATCAGAATAGGACTAGGCCGTTTGTGCGGAACCTGATTCTTAGCTAAGAATCCCACTTTCGTAGTGTGAGTAATAGAATTACCAACACTACGATAATGAGAGTCTTCAACAGACAAAGCATGAAGCTCACTAACTCTTCTAGCTGACGCAAATGCTAAGAGAAAAAACGTTTTATAAGTAAGAAATTTAAACTCAACAGTATTTAACGGTTCAAAAGGTGCTTCCTGAAGTGTGAGAAGAACCCAAGCTAAATTCCACTTAGGGACTAGTCTCAAGGTGCGAGGTCTATTCACAGAGAAGTTCCTCATTAATTTATTTAAAGATAAATCTGACCCAATGTTTAATTTCCCTTGGTGTGCATAGGTGTCAGAAAGCATAGACCTATAGCCCTTAATAGTGACTGGCTGTAGCTTAACTTCATCAAAAAGATAAATAAAAAAGTTAGCTAATTGAGGAATAGTTGGGTTGAAAAAATCAATCAAATGTGATTCACACCGACGAACAAAAACCTTCCACTTCGCTTCATAATTTAATGAAGAGGAGGTCCTCCTACAGTTAGAAATTGCGTCCATTGCTCGTCTGGAAAACTGTTTTCCGTGCAAGAAGGACTGCACAACGGAAAAACGTGAAGGTTGAGGCCTTCCGGATTGTGATGAAGCCGACGGAGTTTCCCCTGCGTCAGAAGATCCCGGAGAGGTGGTAACTTCCGTGGAACGTCCCAAAGAAGTTCCCGGAGACGATTTATCCATGGCCTGTGAGCCTACAGACTTGCAACCAGAAGAATCTTGCAAGAAGACTGTTTTATCTTTAGCAAGATCTGTTGAATGAGGGGAGCTGGAGGGTAAGCATACCCTATGATCCCGTTCCAAGAAATTGACAGAGCGTCTACTGCATAAGCCTGAGGGTCCGGGCATGGAGACACAAACGTCTGTAACTGATTGTTCAGACTCGTGGCAAAAAGATCGATCATTGGACGTTCCCACTGGAAGCAAATCTGATTGAAGACAGACTTTTTTAACATCCATTCTGAAGGTAGCAGGCGATCCTTTCTCGATAGAGAGTCTGCTATTACATTGAGACGACCTGGAATATGATGAATCGATATCAGAATCTGATTCTCTTGAGAGAAAAGAAGAATCTTTTCGGTAAGATTCATCAGCTGGACGGAATGAGTACCTCCCTGATTTCGAATATAGGCTACTACTGTTGAATTGTCCGACAGAATTTGAACATGTGAGTGTATTACTTGACTGAGCCAATGATTTAGAGCTAACCAAATTGCCCTCATTTCTTTGTAGTTTATATGGGACACAAGAAACTGACTCTCCCATAAACCATGACACACTTGATCGCCCAGAATCAGAGAAGCACCCCAACCCTCTTGACTGGCGTCCGTCATGATTATGAATGACGGCTCCTGAATCTGAAGCGGTATTCCCTGGGATAACCACTGGATATCCGCCCATGTTTTACTGACTGTGTTAAAACAATCAGACTGTCCAACAACTGACGTTTTACGCTCCAATTTTGAATTAGATAAATTTGAAGTGGACGAGTGCGTAAACGACCTAGCGGAATTAACTCCGCGGTGGCGCCGCAAAGTCCTAACAAATGCATAAACTCTCTTGCAGTAATGACTTGTGCGTTTATGCAGTATTTTGCGTAAAGCAAAACTAATTTTGCTCTTGCTACCGGCAAACTGGCCCGATTGTTTTGAGTATCGAAACTCATTCCCAGATGAACAAACGACCTCGTCGGCGTTAAATCTGACTTGTCGACATTGATTATAAAACCTAGGCATCGTAGCAGCGATAGCAGACTCTGAACGTCGCTTTGGAGAGCATGAAAATTTTCGTACCTTTGAAGTATGTCGTCCAGATATGCCGACGTCATCGAAGCCGAATGCGCTCTGAAATGGCTCATTACTGCATTCATCACCCGAGTGAACGCCCACGGAGCAAGGTTCAGGCCAAAACACATTGCTCTGAACTGGTATATCTTTCCTTCAACCGCGAATCGGAGGTATTTCCGAAAAGCCGGATGAATCATGATGTGAAAATACACGTCCTTCAAATCTATACTTGCGGCGTAATCGTTCACTCGGATGCTGCCTCTCACCGATCGAATTGTCTCCATATAAAATCTTGGAGCAATTATTAGCTTGTTTATCCAACAGAGATCGATGACCAGTCTGTACGAGCCGTTTGGCTTCGGCACAAGAAAAAGATGACTGTAGAATCCCTTTGAATTGGGATTCTCTACAATCTCTACTGCCTCCTTTTGTAGGAGAGAGTCTACTGCTGAAATCAAAGCCTCTCTCTTTGTTATATTTAGTGGAAGGCTCACAAATCGCGGAATCCGCGTTAATGGAGGTTTTCTCCGGAACGAAAGACGTAGACCATTTTTCACAATGTCTCGAACCCAAAGATCCTGAGTTATTTTGTTCCAGTTGCTTGCGAATTTTGAAAGCCTTCTGCCAACCGGAGAACAGTAGAGGTCGAAATCTTCATTTGTAGAACTTACGAGGCTTATACGAGGAGAAACCTCGTGAAGCTCTCGCACCCCTCTGTGACGTCGGTGTGGGGTTACGTGTTTCGTTATTATCCACCTGCGCCATCCCCTTTTTGAAATCGCCCCCCTGTTTCGATCCACCATGCCCACGATTAGTTTTAGAAGCAGCACGGGTTGAGCCTCTCTTGGAGAAAAATTTACCTCTCCGAGGAGTACCACTTGTGGAAGGCTGAGGTTGCGAAGCTGAGTGCAACAAAAGCTGACTTGTAGCTTTCTTAGAAGCATCTTCAAAGACAGCTTTTAGCTTATCATTAAATAATGAAGAGCCCAAAATGGGAGCGGCCCTTAGAGAGCTCTTAACACTGTCGTCAATAAATGACGTAGATTTAAGGGCAGCATCGCACCTGACCAACTCTAAATTCGCTACTGAAAGAGCAGAGTGGGATGTTGTATACATTATGGCGCGAGAGAGCACTCTCAAAGGAGATAACAACTCCTGTAAGCTCTCAGATTCCGGATTGCCGGCCAATGCCCTGCAAATATGATCTCCATAAGACATAGCGTCCAAAATACTTCTGCTAGATTCAATGCAAGTATCTATAACAAAAGAACTGACACTACACGATGACGGAAGAGACATACCCAAGTCCCTAGCTCCGTCATCCAATCGCAGAGGAGCTCTTGGAATCTTATTCTCGCCTACCGTATTTAAGAAGGTATTGCCTCTAAACGGTAGGTCAAGCTTCTTTTCCAAAAGGAAAGAATTTTTTCTAGCCTGAGCCAGGTCAGCAATAGCCTCGTCACAACAATCAAACGCATCTGACGCTTGGACTGATTGAGACGGATACAGAAGGATATTTTCCTTCGACTTAATGACCTCCCTGTCTAAAGAAGACAGTCGCTTGGCTCTAGAAGGCACAGAACTCTGACCAGAAGGAATTAATTCAGGTGAAAAATCCTGCAGGAACCTCATAGTTTCCATATGCTGCTCAGCCAAAGATGTAGTGTCAGTCTCGTCTTCATCAAACTCCCTAACACTACCAACTAGAGGTTCCTGGTCTGGTCTATTATCGGCATACTGATTATTTGAGGAAACCCTTCTTTCTGCCGATCCAGCACCGTCCGAATCATCCGAAGCGGAGATCGATGACGGCCGCATATCATGCTGCTGGGAGTCTGCAATTAGCTGGGCAATTTGCTCCAGCAATTCCGTATTCGAGGCTATGTTCACCCCCGTTCTACGCCTTTTAGGCTCCGGAAGGTGATCTGACACATCGCCCTGTGTCCGTCATTTTGAAAAAGACGTTTGCCTCGAAATGCTAGCCTTAGAGAGAGCCGTATCCTGGCTCTGACTCTCTACCTCTGGATCTTGCCGGCTAGCATGCGGTCTACTGTGCTGAGTCCTGGAAACGGACAAAGAAGAGGCTCTTATATCAAAATTACTGCCAGCCACACTGGCAGAGAAAGGTACATCAGAAACAACTGGCTCTGAAGCATTTTCTACCGGACTACCAGCGGAACTGGCAACAAAAGTCGAATCTTTCCTTTTTGTCCCTAAAACAGAAGAATGCTTCGCTACTGATGCACCTTTCTATTTGACTGGCCTCTTCCCCTTACACGCCGTCGTCTGAACAGAGGACTGTCTTCCATCCTCCGTAACCTGGACCGCTACGGATTTTCCCGGTATTGAAGCACTAATTAAAGGCTCCGTTACACCGGTCGAGCTAGTTGACCGTCTGCTTGCCCGAGGTACCGAGTATTCTGCGATACCTCGTAAGTCAACATGCTCTGTGTCTGAAGACGACGGCAGCACAGAACTTGATGTTATACCATGACCAATACCATGTTCTTGTTCCTCTGAAATGGAAACTAAATTTTGATTAGTTACCTAAGGCGAAAGCACCGACATCGGCGCTTCGCCAACACATACATAAGTAGAGAGAGAATTCCATCGCTTGGAATCCCAAGAACAGCAAGTTGCACAGGTAACATCTTCCGAGCAACGAGTGCAAGCTAAACATGAAGAATGAGAATCAAGAGAGGACTTCTTCCTCTTACATTTCGAACATGAGGACTTCATAATACCTACACGCCCGAGGCAAAAATTTAAACTAAATAGGAGCCGGTAACCAAGTCCAAAACAGGCACAACAAAGGCCCAGGTCAGACAACCGGTATCCCAATAATACCCTTAACAGTAGAGAAACTTCACAGAAGATTCCCCACAGAGAAGGGTAATGGAAAACAGACACGTCCGACTAAGTCAAAAGTTAAAAAATTTATAGTAATTTCTATATTTTTTATACTTACCAATGACCCAGACATAGCTGGTGCTAACTCTTAAAATATAGGGCCAAACACAAATTTTGCCCCCCAATCCCCAAAATTTGCATCTAAAACCAAAGAAAACATGTCCTGAAAGGCCCTCCACACTTCGCCTCTAATGCGCATGCGCAGTGTCAAGGACGTTCCGAAATTGGCGCCATTAATCATTCTAATAACCAGTGTCTGGTAAGCGCTATGTACTCAGCGGGGAGGCAAGAGTTCCCAACTCCTGGGAGGACCATCCCCGTCTGGGTCATTGGTAAGTATAAAAAATATAGAAATTACTATAAATTTTTTAACATTTTTATACTGTACCAATGACCCAGACATAGCTGAATAGTAAAAAGGCTGGAGGGCCAAGGACATAGAGCAAAATGGAATACGCTCAATAATATAAAATAGAGTCATCCCCTGAAGGGAAAAAGAAGTAATAGGCCTTACATGTATCTTTCTTATTTATGATAAATTAGAAAGATACAACACCTTTCAAAATTGAGCTTCATACATCCATGTACTCCATTAATATCCAATATAATCCTTATACTAATAATTTTTAAAGTAAGCCAATAAATAAAGTAAGTCTAGAGAATAGAGACTCTTAAACTCCTAAAAGTGTCTGAGGATTGCATAATCATGTCCGTTGACATATGCAATATTCAAAAGCTATACTTTAAAAACTAAGACTTGAATGAATTTTAAAAACATAAACTTCTCACTAAACAACCATCCCAATAACAGCTCAGAATTACTAACTCCGGAGGAGGTATCCCCTTGTTTTCATAGTAAAACAGGTGACCCAAGGGAACACCTCCCCCCCCCCCCCTTTTTCTTGCCCTGGGTCAAATAGCCCAGAGTGAAGAGGGCAGCAGAACGGAGACACTGCCGAAACAGACAGCCTACCTAGCTATAGTAGCAACTGTTAAGTGAATGACATTCTGAGCAGTAGATAATAGACCTAAAAGTAGAGGCCTCCAGAAATGGACTCGATATTTCTGAGACAAAAATTCATGAATGTGGATGGCTGACCGCAATGAGCAGCCTTCAAAAATCTATAATAGCGACACTATTAATGTAAGCCCAAGATGTAGAAGAACTCTTACTTCATGAGCCGAAATCTTAAGCACAACTGCTAAGTCAATGATATACCATAAGCAGTACCGATAGTTAATAGAATCCATTAACAATAGAATGGAACGTAACGTCCTTCTACTAGGCATCAAAAACAGAAGAAGCTTACGCCCATAGTAATAAACAGATATCTGTTTATAAATACATAAACTCTACCCGGAAAGAGTAAAGGCCTATGCCCGTACGAAGACGGAAGGACCTTAATAACAATAGGTTCCGGATATTAGGAGCCTAACTCTTATGCAAAAATCCAACCTAAATAGTGATGGAAGTAGTGATTCCGAAACTACGAAAGTGAAAATCATCCATCGATAGTGCATGAAACTCACTGACTCTTCAGTAAAAGAGAAACCAACAGAATTACTGTCTAAAAGGTCAGAATTTGAAAACTACTGTTTCCAGAGGCTCAAATGATTACTTAGCTAAATAAGAACCGAAGTTAAATTCCATATAGGAATTTAATCTAAAGATTCTAAGTCTATTTATCAAAAAGTTACTAACTGACTTAGATAAAGAGACATAAGACTCAATTGTAAACTATCCTAGAGTGCATAGGTATGAGGTAACATAAACCTATAACCTTAATAATAACAGGCTGCAGTAGATCTTGTGAAACAAGTATACTAAAAAATTGCAATGAGTAGTATGGAGGGATCAACAATATGAACATAATGATCCCTACACCAACGACGGAAGAGCCTCCACTCTAGCCGCATAGAATAGCGAAGAAGAGGATCTCCTATAGTAAGAAATCGCATCCAAAGCTCGTCCAGTACAATGCTTACAATGCAATACGGACCACACAACGGAATACACGAAGGTTGCGACCTTGAGGGTTGTGATAAAGATGACACGATTTACCCAGTGAAAAAAGATCCTCACATTGAGGAAGATTTCACGTTAAGTCCCACAGTAGACAAGAGAGTAAATTACCCATGATCTCTGTGAAGATAGAGATGCTATCAACAGAAATGTATTGTGGTTGTTTATCTTAGCAATACCTGCTGAAACAACAGCGCCGGAGGATACGCGTATCCTATCATTCCGTCCTATAGATCAATAGAGCGTTAACAACATTAGCTCAGAGATCTGGACAAGCCAACACATACGTCTGCAATTGATTAGCAAGCTGTGTCGTAAATAAATCATCATTGGGCGCTCCCATAGATAGCAAATCTGAATGAATACTTGTTTGTTGCGAGTCCATTCTGACAGCAACAAGCGACCCCTAAGTGAACGGGAGTCCGATAAAACAATCAGACGACCCGGAATATGACGGACCAAAACAGAACTTGGTGTACTATAACCAACAGACGGATTCTTTCCATTAAATTGAATAACGGAAACGAAAGAGTGCCTCCCTGGTTCCGGAGATACGCCACTACTGTCGAATTAACGGACAGGATTTGGGCATGCGTTTCTGAATAATGTTCATGCAATGACATAAAGCAAGCTTAAAAAACATTATTCCGCGGAAGAAAATTGGTTGCTAAGAGACTGCGGAACCCAAAGACTCTGGCACTTCGAATCCGTTGGGATCAGTATTATATCCCAATCTGTTTGACTGGCAACCGTCATAACAGCAACACTCGGGTCCGGCAACTGCGGTGGCACTCTCTGAGTCAACCACCGAATGTTTGCCCCAGTCTGAATCTCTTGTAACACTAAATAGACAAGAGAACGTGTAAATCGAGCAATTCATGGATTGCCGAAAAGTTGCCGTCGAAGAGAAGCTTCTCCGAGAACGAAGCGACTCTGAGAGAGTTCTTAACCTTACTATCCACGCGCGTGGATGTAGCTAGGGCTGCGTCACGTCTAACCAACTCCAATCAGCCACTGAAGGGCGGAGTTATACGTGAACAAACTACTGCCCTCAAAAGAAATTACATTGAGAATAATATCCCGTAAATCTTTTCTCGAAGACGTAATGATAACGCCTCACGTATGATAAAGCGTCTAAGTTAAGTCTACTAGACATCATTGTCGTTTCCAACATTGAAGTTGGAAAAGACATAGACGGCGAAAAAGAATATTTCCAGTCTTTAACCACACCGTCTAGATGCATATGAACTCTCGGTATGCCCTGCACTGCCAAAATAAACTATTCGTATAAATGATAAAACGGCAGAAATGAGCAACGCGGACAAGAAACTAAACTATCATGCTTGGTAGCAGGCTTGTATGCATATATAGCGTCGAAAAATAAAACACATGTTGTAATGAAATTATTGGACTGCGTCGGTAAGTCAGGGACAATGTCCCCGAACCGATCGAAAATTCCGAGTCCAATGACGTTATAAGTCTCTTATCCAACATCGCAGCAATGTAGTCCGAAATAACAATCACTGGAAGATAATGCCAGAAGATATGAATGGCAGCTTCCGAAAGGGAAAGCTTGAAATCCTCCAAATCCCTTTCGGTATCCCGTCGGACTGGATGAAATATTCGGACGTCCGTACCCGCTTCCGTGGAGCGTCCCGACCCAGCATCGTCGGATAAAAAATATGCGACAGATTCAGTTGATGCTGGGATGCTGCGATAAACTGTGCTATTTAGGAAAGCACGTCCGTTCCCGAGGCCTGTGCAGTAGCGGTCTTACGATGCATTGCCGCCGGAAGCTCCGTGTACGCAGACTCCCGCACACTTCCTATGCGAACGTCCGGAGTCTGCAGGCCTCGTGTCCCTGGCTACCGGATGGTGTGACCTGGTCGCCGATGATTCTCTGACTGGCGAAGCTGACTGGATATCCGTGGTCACGTAGCCAAGAGCGGTCGTGTGCGCTACCATGAAAATGAGGAAGCCTTATTGACAGTCTACTCCGGACTGACTATATGTCGGAGCGTCCCGAGCGACGGACGTATGCTCCGAATGCGAAACATTTTGTACCACAACATCTGGGGCCAGATGTTGTTGTACGAGAGAGGGGCCTCTCTCACTCGCCGTCCGGATGGACCAGAACGAGCTATGAACCGGACTAAAAGGCTTCCTCCGTTCTCCCTCCGATCCGCCGTCACTGGGTGTGCATTAGGTTGATTTATAGTGCTCGCATCACCCCAAAATTCCTTCTAGACCGCAACGGACGAACCCGGCTGCTGAACCATTCGGTGAATGGACGCTACACCGGGCGAGCTAGCGGACGTCAAAGGCCGTCGAACCTACTAGGGTCCTCTTAGGCAATTGGCGTATTTACATGAGCACTTTTCCGCTAGCCCTTCATTAATTGTGACGACGGAGGCACACTGTTGGAAGACATCACAGATAAATCACCCTAATCTTGATCGTCTGAAAATAGAAATTGATAAAGTAGAGTGACCCTGCGGGGAAAGGACCTGAGTGTCCATTTCCCCAATAACATACCGTGACATACGTTTCCCATATTGTCATCGAAATCATACGATACAGAACAGGAGTTAATGCGAGTACACTGACCACATATAGAATGATTATAAAGTCAGAGGAAGACTTCCTCTTATTACAATTGATCAATATCCTTTCAATGTGAAAAGAAAACAAGTCCTGGTACTCGCACTAACCCCTGGCAATCAAAATACATAATAATAATATGATCCATTAATATTGAAAAAATAATTGAAATCAAAATATTTTGAAAAAATATTTTTTCAGAACAGCCCAAGTTTCTGAAAAGTAACGTTGAGCCCCAATGGATCCCAAGCCTAAGTGTGGACAAAAATTTTAAAAATATTTTAAACAATTTATTCAACACTTACGAACAATAATAATGTATCTAGTTATGATTAAAATAACATCAAGACATTATTTTCCAGAAATCCCCCCCTCACACAGAGGGCTGTTGTAAATGTAAACAATGAATGTAAAAACACTAAAATAAGACTCCAGGCACCCAGGCCCGGAATCAATTACCAAAAATACACTATCTGATGCAAAACAGAGACTTCCAGGGAAGAAACTGCAGAACATCAGATGGAAGATGCAGAACACAACGCCTAACCACCCGTAGGTGAAGACGTAAACATGGGGAAAAGAACAGAATTCATTCTGTTATTCAGCTAAAACTCCCAAGAAAATTTAGTAATAATAATTACAAAAACTATGCCAAAAGCATGGGAGAATAGCAAGGGGGGACTTAAAGGACAGGGAGAGAGGAAAACACTTAAAAAATCAGTGTAACTAAATAATCAGAATGACAACAAAATGGCTGCTGCCTCGAAAATAGGTAACTTAACATAATTTCATTAAAAAATTTTAAGTTACAGCCCTGATAATATTCTGTCACACATTTTTCCTCTCCTCCTTCTCTATCCTCCTTAGAATCACCATTTAACTAATAATTATGTGTCTGGCATCATTTAAACTGAGATTTACAAGCACAAAGATCAGTCAGATGTTAACTGATGAAGGGCCAAACTTAGAATGATTAATGGCGCCAATTTCGGAACGTCCTTGACACTGCGCATGCGCAGTAGAGGCGAAGTGTGGAGGGCCTTTAAGGACATGTTTTCTTTGGTTTTAGATGCAAATTTTGGGGATTGGGGGGCAAAATTTGTGTTTGGCCCTATATTTTAAGAGTTAGCACCAGCTATGTCTGGGTCATTGGTACAGTATAAAAATGTATGGAGGACCATACTGGTCTTCTCGTTTTTTGCGTTTTTTGGCAAATTTTGGGGGGTTTGGGGGATTCAAAATTTGTGTTTGGCCCTGGAAATAAATTGGGTTGCACCAGCTAGTCTGGGCCATTGGTATAGTGGAAAAATACATACCTCTGTTAAGCAACTCGATGGGCAACTTTTAGTGACATTGCTGATTGTTGTTGCCAATTCCATGATCCAATTAAAAGCATATGACACAGACTCTCAGGTTCCTGTATCCAGCAGATATATAACACTATAATCTACTAAAATTACCATTATGCTGAAAGACACTCTTCACCCGCGAATTGCATGGTTTTCAGTACCCATTTGTAGTGGTGGGGCGAGCACATATGCAGGCCCTGACAATTCCATATTTTGATTAACCCATTAACAGGTTACCCATTTAGTTGTTCTTTAACCTCTTCTTAAGGTTAAGTAAATTTGTTTCATTAACCTATTGGTTAACCAAAAATCCAAACACGATATGCCACAGGCATATCCCAAAAGCTGTAGGCCTGCACTGGTGGGAAGGTTTGGGAGGAAAATGTAGAGTTATGCCCCTTCTGCTGGCAACATGTGAAGACTTCAGACAATAAAAATATGAACGAAACAGAAATATGCAATCACTAGAAATATTGAGTTGTGCCTCTTCTGTTGGCAGCATTGCATGCAAGAGTTGTGCATCTTCTATTGGCAGCATTGCATATAGCAGTGAATAGGTCTAGAATTGATTTGGCTGTGGCCCCATCATACATCAGGCTGCAGTGCATTTCAATTTCCATGAACTGTAATAACATGTTTCTAATTATGCTTACAGTAGTCCAAACATGGCCCAAACATGGCCTGAAAGTTTGTAATATAATTTTTTGGTTTGGTACGTGCTTTCAAGGACGTACCAAATCAAAAAATTATATTACAGACTTTCAGGCCTTGTTTGGACGATGCTTACAGCTGAATAATAAGCACAAATTTAATATTTGTATGTGTACTACTTTCTTTTCAGGCATCTAATATGCCGATCGTAAAGAAGTTTCTTAACCCTTTACCCAACGAATCGCCCGCATCCGCCCGCGTAATACGTAAATTCAGGAGTTGAAAAAATGTTAAAAAATTTATAGTAATTTATATATTTTTTATCCTTACCAATGACCCAGACATAGCTGGTGCTAACTCTTAAAATATAGGGCCAAACACAAATTTTGCCCCCCAATCCCCAAAATTTGCATCTAAAACTAAAGAAAACATGTCCTGAGAGGCCCTCCACACTTCGCCCCTACTGCGCATGCGCAGTGTCAAGGACGTTCCGAAATTGGCGCCATTTATCATTCTAATAACCAGTGCCTGGTAAGCGCTATGTACTCAGCGGGGAGGCAAGAGTTCCCAACTCCTGGGAGGGCCATCCCCGTCTGGGTCATTGGTAAGTATAAAAAATATATAAATTACTATAAATTTTTTAACATTTTTATACTGTACCAATGACCCAGACATAGCTGAATAGTAAAAAGGCTGGAGGGCCAAGGACATAGAGCAAAATGGAATACGCTCAATAAAATAAAATAGAGTCATCCCCTGTAGGGAAAAGTAGTAATAGGCCTTACATGTATCTTTCTTATTTATGATAAATTAGAAAGATACAACACCTTCCAAAAATTGAGCTTCATACATCCATGTACTCTATTAATATCCAATAATCCTTATACTAATAATTTTTAAAGTAAGCCAATAATAAAGTAAGTCTAGAGAATAGAGACTCTTATACTCCTAAAAGTGTGTGAGAATTGCATAATCATGTCCGTTGACATATGCAATATTCAAAAGCTATACTTTAAAAACTAAGACTTGAATGAATTTTATAAACTTAAACTTCTCACTAAACAACCATCCCAATAACAGCTCAGAATTACTAACTCCGGAGGAGGTATCCCCTTGTTTTCATAGAAAAAACAGGTGACCCAAGGGAACACCCTCCCCCCCCCCTTTTTCTTGCCCTGGGTCAAATAGCCCAGAGCGAAGAGGGCAGCAGAACGGAGACACTGCCGAAACAGACAGCCTACCTAGCTATAGTAGCAACTGTTAAGTGAATGACATTCTGAGCAGTAGATAATAGACCTAACAATAGAGGCCTCCAGAAATGGACTCGATATTTCTGAGATAAAATTCATGAATGGATGGCTGAGCGCAATGAGCAGCCTTCAAAAATCTATAATAGCAACACTATTAATGTAAGCCCAAGAAGTAGAAGAACTCTTACTTCATGAGCCGAAATCTTAAGCACAACTGCTAAGCCAATGATATACCATAAGCAGTACGCTAGATAATAGAATCCATTAACAATAAAATGGAGCGTAACGTCCTTCTACTAGACATCAAAGACAGAAGAAGCTTACGCCCTTGTAATAAACAGATATCTGTTTATAAATACATAAACTGTACCCGGAAGAGTAAAGGCCTATGCCCATACGAAGACGGAAGGACCTTAAAATAATAGGTTCCGGATAATAGGAGCCTAACTCTTATGCAACAATACAACCTAAATAGTAACGGAAGTATTGATTCCGAAACTATGAAAGTGAAAATCATCCATCGATAGTGCATGAAACTCACTGACTCTACAGTAAAAGAGAAACCAACAGAATTACTGTCTAAAAGGTCAGAATTTGAAAACTACTGTTTCCAGAGGCTCAAATGATTACTTAGCTAAAAAAGAACCTGAAGTTAAAATCCGTATAGGAATTTAATCTAAAGATTCTAAGTCTATTTATCAAAAAGTTACTAACTGACTTAGATAAAGAGACAAAAGACTCAATTGTAAACTATCGTAGAGTGCATAGGTATGAGGTAACATAAACCTATAACCTAAATAACAACAGGCTGCAGTAGATCTTGTGAAACAAGTATACTAAAAAATAGCAATGAGTAGTATGGAGGGATCAACCATATGAACATAATGATCCCTACACCACGACGGAAGAGCCTCCACTTTAGTCGCATAGAATAGCGAAGAAGAGGATCTCCTATAGTAAGAAATCGCGTCCAAAGCTCGTCCAGTACAGTGCTTACAATGCAATACGGACCACACAACGGAATACATGAAGGTTGCGACCTTGCTGGTTGTGATAAAGATGACACGATTTACCCAGTGAAAAAAGATCCTCACATAGAGGAAGATTTCACGTTAAGATCCACAGGAGACAAGAGAGTAAATTACTCATGATCTCTGTGAAGATAGAGATGCTATCAACAGAAATGTATTGTGGTTGTTTATCTTAGCAATACCTGCTAAAACAACAGCGCCGGAGGATACGCGTATCCTATCATTCCGTCCTATAGATCAATAGAGCGTTAACAGTATTAGCTCAGAGATCTGGACAAGCCAACACATACGTCTGCAATTGATTAGCAAGCTGTGTCATAAATAAAACATCATTGGGCGCTCCCATAGATAGCAAATCTGATTGAATACTTGTTTGTTGAGAGTCCATTCTGACAGCAACAAGCGACCCGTAAGAGAACGGGAGTGCGATAAAACAATCAGACGACCAAGAATATGACGGACCAAAACTGAACTTGGTGTACTATAACCAACAGACGGATTCTTTCCATTAAACTGAATAACGGAAAACGAAAGAGTGCCTCCCTGGTTCCGGAGATACGCCACTACTGTCGAATTAAAGGACAGGAATTTGGGCATGCGTTTCTGAATAATGTTCATGCAATGACATAAAGCAAGCCTAAAAAACATTATTCCGCGGAAGTTAAACTGATAGCTAAAAGACTGCGGAACCCAAAGACCCTGGCACTTCGAATCCATAGGGATCAGTATATATCCCAATCTGTTTGACTGGCAACCGTCATAACAGCCACACTCGGGTCCGGCAACTGCGGCGGCACTCTCTGAGTCAACCACCGAATGTTTGCCCCAGTCTGAATCTCTTGTAACGCTAGATAGACAAGAGAATGTATAAATCAAGCAATTCATGGATTGCCGGAAAGTTGCCGTCGAAGAGAAGCTCCTCCGAGAACGAAGCGACTCTGAGAGAGTTCTTAACCTACTATCCACGCGTGGATGTAGCTAGGGCTGCATCACGTCTAACCAACTCCAATCAGCCACTGAAGGGCGGAGTTATACGTGAACAAACTACTGCCCTCAAAAGAAATTACATTGAGAATAATATCCCGTAAATCTTTTCTTGAAGACGTAATGATAACACCTCAGTAAGGCGGATTACGTATAATAAAGCGTCTAAGTTAAGTCTACTATACATAATGTCGTTCCCAACATTGAAATTGGAAAAGACATAAACGGCGAAAAAGAATATATGCAGTCTTTAATCACACCGTCTAGACGCATATGAACTCTCGGGATGCCCTGCTCTGCCAAAATAAACCATATGTAAAAAAGATAAAATGGCAGAAATGAGCCACGCGGACAAGAAACTAAACTATCATGCTTAGTAGCAGGCTTGTATATATATATAAATATATAGCGTCGAAAAATAAAACACATGTTGTAATGACAATATTGGACTGCGTCGGTAAGTCAGGGACAAAGTCCCTGTACCGATCGAAAAATCCGAGTCCAATGACGCTATAAGTCTCTTATCCAAGATCGCAGCAATGAAGTCCGAAAAATAATCACTGGAAGAAATGCCAGAAGATATGAAAGGCATCTTCCGATACTACTAAAGGGAAAACTCGAAATCTTTCGAATCCCTTTCGCCATCCTGTCGGACCCCATAAAGCGTTCGGTCGTCCGTAGCTTAATGCAACCGCGGACCGCACCGACCCAGCGCCGTCGGATAATTGCTGATTCGACCGAGAAACCGTCAATTGCTGGGATGCTGCGAAACAACTGTGCTAACTCGGATAGCACGTCCGTCACTGAGGCCTGAGGAGCAGCGGTCTTACGATGCATTGCCGGAGGAAGCTCCGAGATCGTTACCCCGTGCATACTTCCAATATGCGAGCGAACGGAGTGTATAGGCCTCGTGTCCCTTGGCTACCGGATGGCGCGACCTATTCGCTGTGGAATCACTGAATGCCGAAACTGATCGGATACTCGAGGTCACGTAGCCAATGTGCGGTCGTGTGCCCTGCTGTGAGGATGAGGAAGCATTAAAGACAGTCTCTCGGACTGCCAATATAACGGAGCGTCCCGAGCAACGGACATATGCTCCGAATGTAAAATATCTGAACCACAACATGCGGTCCCCTATGTTGTTGGCTTCCTCCGATCTGTCCTCAATCTGCCGTCACTGGGTGAGTACTAAAGTAATTAAAGTGCTCGCATCACCCAAATCTCCTTCCTAGACCGCAACGGACGAACCCGGCAGCCGAACCATTCGATGAATGTACGCTACACCGGGTGAGCTAGCGAATGTCACTCCGTAAGCGATAGACATAATCCATGAGCACTTATTGCCGCTAACTCTTCATTAACTATGACGACAGAGGCACACTTTTGAAAGACATCTCCATAACTCTTCGAACAAGAAACCAGAAATGCTTGGATAGCAAGCATAAAATAATAATATATATAGCGTCGTTCAATAATTCGAAAGTTTGTGTGACATTATTGGACTAAGTCGGAACTGAGGGACGATGTCCCTGAACCGAACCAAAAATTTCTAAGTCCACCGACGCTATCAGTTTCTTATCCGGCATCGCAGCATATGTTGTTCCGAAAGGGAAAGCTTGAAATCCACCGAATCCCTTTCGGCATCCCGTCGGACCGGATGAAACTTTCGGACGTCCGTACCCGCTTCCGCGGAGCGTCCCGACCCAGCATCGTCGGATAAAATATATGCGACAGATTCAGTTGATGCTGGGATGCTGCGATAAACTGTGCTATTAAGGAAAGCACGTCCGTTCCCGAGGCCTGTGCAGTAGCGGACTTACGATGCATTGCCGCTGGAAGCTCCGTGTACGTTGACTCCCGCACACTTCCTATGCGAACGTCCGGAGTCTGCAGGCCTCGAGTCTCCGACTACCGACCCAGCGCTGTCGGATAATTCTCGATCCGACACCGTTTCTGTCGGTTGCTGGGATGCTGCGATAAGCTGTGCTATGTGCACAAGAATGTCCGGCGTCGAGACCTGCGGAGGCGCAGTCTATCGGTGCTTCGCCGAGGGCAGCTCCGCATCAGATGGCTCCCGCATACTTTTCCTATGCGAACGTCCGGAGTCCATCGGTCTCGAATCCCTGGCTGCCGGATGGTGTGACCTGGTCGCCGAAGAATCCTTGATCGGCGAAGCTGGTAATATATCGGCGGTCACGCAGCCAAGGTGCGGTCGTGTGCGCTGACGAGAAGAGGAAGCCTTAGCAGTCTCAGCGGACTGCCTATACAACGGAGCGTCCCGAGCGACGGACGTATGCTCCGCTAACGACACATTTGTACCACAACATCTGGGGCCAGATGTTGTTGAACGAGAGAGGGGCCTCTCTCGCTTGCCGTCCGGATGGACCGGAACGAGCTATGAACCGGACTAAAAGGCTTCCTCCGTTCTCCCTCCGATCCGCCGTCACTGGGTGTGCATTAAGTTAATTTTATAGTGCTCGCATCACCACAAAATTCCTTCTAGACCGCAACGGACGAACCCGGCTGCCGAACCATTCGGTGAATGGACGCTACACCGGGCGAGCTAGCGGACGTCAAAGGCCGTCGAACCTACTAGGGTCCTCTTAGGCAATTGGCGTATTACATGAGCACTTTTCCGCTAGCCCTTCATTAATTGTGACGACGGAGGCACACTGTTGGAAGACATCACAGATACATCACCCTAATCTTGATCGTCTGAAATAGAAATTGATAAAGTAGAGTGACCCTGCGGGGAAAGGACCGGAGTGTCCAAATCCCCAACAACATACCGTGACATACGCTTCCCATATTGTCATCGAAATCATACGATACAGAACAGGAGTTAATGCGAGTACACTGACCACATATAGAATGATAATAAGGTCAGAGGAAGACTTCCTCTTAAAACAATTGATCAATATCCTTTCAATATGAAAAGAAAACAAGTCCTGGTACTCGCACTAACCCCTGGCAATCAAAATACATAATAATAATATGATCCATTAATATAGAAAAAATAATTGAAATCAAAATATTTTGAAAAAATATTTTTTTAGAACAGCCCAAGTTTCTGAAAAGTAACGTTGAGCCCCAATGGATCCCAAGCCTAAGTGTGGACAAAAATTTTAAAAAAATATTTTAAACAATTTATTCAACACTTACGAACAATAATAATGTATCTAGTTATGATTAAAATAACATAAAGATATTATTATTTAGAAATCCCCCCCTCACACAGAGGGCTGTTGTAAATGTAAACAATGAGTGTAAAAACACTAAAATAAGACTCCAGGCACCCAGGCCCGAAATCAGTTACCAAAAATACACCATCTGATGCAAAACAGAGACTTCCAGGGAAGAAACTGCAGAACATCAGATGGTAGATGCAGAACACAACGCCTAACCACCCGTAGGTGAAGACGTAAACATGGGGAAAGAACAGAATTCATTCTGTTATTCAGCTAAAACTCCCAAGAAATTTTAGTAATAATAATTACAGAAATTATGCCAAAAGCATGGGAGAATAGCAAGGGGGAACTTAAAGGACAGGGAGAGAGGAAAAACACTTGAAAAAACAGTGTAACTAAATAATCAGAATGACAACAAAATGGCTGCTGCCTTGAAAATAGGTAACTTAACATAATTTCATTAAAAAATTTTAAGTTACAGCCCTGATAATATTCTGTCACACATTCTTTTCCTCTCCTCCTTTTCTATCCTCCTTAGAATCACCATTTCACTAATATTTATGTGTCTGGCATCATTTAAACTGAGATTTAAAAGCACAAAGATCAGTCAGATGTTAACTGATGAAGGGCCAAACTTAGAATGATAAATGGCGCCAATTTCGGAACGTCCTTGACACTGCGCATGCGCAGTAGGGGCGAAGTGTGGAGGGCCTCTCAGGACATGTTTTCTTTAGTTTTAGATGCAAATTTTGGGGATTGGGGGGCAAAATTTGTGTTTGGCCCTATATTTTAAGAGTTAGCACCAGCTATGTCTGGGTCATTGGTACAGTATAAAAATATTATTTTTCAAAAAATTTCAACAAAACCATATCATGTGACCCCTCGTTGGAACGAGCTCGTTCCAACGAGGGGTCACATGATATGGTTTTGTTGAAATTTTTTGAAAAATTTGAAAAAAATGTTTTTTAAAATAATAAATTTTGATATCGTCTGCGTTGGGTAAAGGGTTAACCAATGGATCCTTTTGATTAACCGATAGTCTGTTCGTCTCAATTTTTGTTTGCGTAACCTCTAGGGGAATGGAACGATCGTTCGTCTGAATTGTTGAGGCTTGCCTATGCACCCATGCATGTCTCACTTGAAGGCCTGATAAAAGAAACATTTTTAAATTTGAAAGTATTTTGTTGAGTGGGCAAGTGGGCAGTGGCAACAAGATAGTGTTTTTGAAAAACATAATAAAACTGATTAATAGCAGTTTTTGTGAACAAGGCAAGCTGTTTATGTAGCTGTTTATGTCTGCTCTTTGTTGTGTAAACGGTTAAAGTGAACCCATGTATGAAATTTGAGGTTTGTGCGCCCAGTGAAACAAAAAAGATTACATGGAAACTGAAGTTCTATTTATAGTAACACTGATCTTGATCTTTAACCAACAGGCCCAAACATTCCACTACTTTTAGCTGCCCTTAGAGTTGTTCATCTAAGGATACAAACATTACCCTACAATAAACTGCCTTTAGTGTTATTCATCTAAGGATACAAACATTGCACTACAATAAACTGCCTTTAGTGTCATTCATCTAGGGATACAAACATTGCACTACAAGAAACTGCCTTTAGTGTTGTTCATCTAAAGATTAAAAAAATGCACTACTATTTATTTATTATGGTTTAACGACACTTTAACAGCCAACGTCATATCATGTCGCTGACAGTTTCATGGGTGGAGGAAGCCTGAGTACCCGGAGAGAACCACCGAGCAACGACAAGCAGTTGCCAGCTCCCCAACAACGTAACTCCGCACTGCAGCTCAGGCAGGTTTAGATTGGTTGAAGACATGCACACCATCGACGTGCAGTACGCCGTAGTACAAGGCATCATCGTGCCCCCATGTGGACAATTGGGGTTAAGTTACTTGACCAAGGACACAATGCAGGAGTCCGAATCGATCACTCAGACAGTCATCCATCCAAGGACTAACTGAACTCGATGTTGCTTAACTTATGAGATCTGACAGGAACCGGTTACCACAACACCACCACACACCCCGTAAGCATTTAGTGTTGTTCATCTAAGGATACAAACACGGCATTACTATAAGCTGCACTTAGTGTTGTTCATCTAAGGATACAAACATTGCACTACTATAAGCTGTGTTTGGTACTGTTCATCTAAAGATAAAAAGCAGAGATGAGAGAGACATAAAGTGAAAATGCCTGGAATTTGAAGGAACCAAAATATCCTAATCTGAATAGGAAGAAAATCAAGATTTAAGACAAGTAGAAAGCAATTTCTAGTTTAACTAGAGGGAACTGTTTTAGCAGACTAAAACACATGTCACCCCCTCGATTAGTTCCATGTTTTCCAACTTACGCCTAACAAAGAGCAAACTAAAGGTCAAATGTCAAGATCATGGAAGTTCAAGATAGAATGAGACAAATTAGCCTGGCTGTTGCATTCATATGCCAAATATCATAAACCTAGCTGAACAATTTAATAATTTGACCTTAATGCCAAAGATCAAGGTCATCTGTCATCACAACAGTACATGATACAATGTTATCTTATATTGATACACCCACATGCCAAATATCATAAGCCTAGATGAAAAGATAAAAAAAATTTCTTGCCCCAACAAGCTTACTTTTCAAAAATTCAATAATTTGACCTTGAGGTCAAAGGTCAATGTCATATGTGGGTCAGGATGTAACATCGTCTCATGGTGATACACTCACATGCCAAATATCATAAGCCTAGGCCAAAAGATAAAAAAGAAATCAATAATTTGACCTTGAGGTCAAAGGTCATATGTGGGTCATGATAGTATGCGACGCCTTGTCTCATGGTGATACACCCACATGCCTAATATCATAAGCCTAGGTGAAAAGGTAAATAAGTTCTTGCCCGGACACGGTTGTATGAGAAGAACAAGAACAAGAACAGCAAGAACAAAAACGAGAAGAAGAATTCAGGATAAAACAATATGTCTCCCTTCGGTGAAAGGGGAGTCATAATTACTTGGTGAATATATATACGGTATTATACAATGTCCCAATATAAGTCAGATTGAGGGGGGATTGATGGATGACTGGGCAAATAAACAAAATGACTGCTACAGTGCAAGTCAAAAAAAGTTGTAGCATAAACACAATAAACTCAAAGTATACTGCTGCTTCTGCACTGATAAGATCAGAACCTGACATCATTTTCTGGAAAGCTCTCAGTGAGAGCTTTCCAGAAAATGATGTCAGCTTTGGTCTTATAAGCATAGCAAGAGAAAGATACATAGTTTTTAGTGGTTATCCTAAAACTTATTTTGACTTGTACTGTATTTCCTTCCCTATAATAATATGGGAGTTGAGGAGTGGTCAAAAGAAAGTATGGTTCTAGAAAAGTTAATAAATGAATCCCACAAAAATCACAAAGCATTTTCATACTATTCATCTAAAATAAAGTAGTTATTATTTATTTATTTATTTATTTATTTATTTATTTATTTATTTATTGATGTTTAAGGTCACATACTTATGCACAATGGCTAATGGTGACCGTGATAGTTTTATGGGTGAAGGAAGCAGGAGTCCCTGGAGAGGACCACCAAGTAGTGATAAGACGATCAATCGGTATACAATCAGCCATCGGCTGATATACGGCCATCGGTTCAGAAGGTGGGGTAAACACTGGCAAACGCCGATTGTCAAAATGAAAAAGTTTGTTAGCATTTTCATACTGCTATACCTCGATTCTTTTAGCTTACAGCCTTACACATGTGGTTTTAGCAGGGCTGTAATCCAAATGGAGTTGCGTGGGTTTTTGAATTACAACATTTCGTTGTCTTCACAAACTTTTACCACCTGAAAACTTATGTTTATTTTCCATAATTGGACACAAAGTTACAAACCTTGTTTCCGGTATTCATTGAGCCAATTGACAACCTTGTAAAACAAAAGCGCTGCTGTATAAGCATATGACTATGTTTTTATCCCTAGAGGGGTCAGAGAAATGATCAATGTCGGTGATTTATGTTTAACCAATGAGAAGGTAGAAATACTGAAACACATGACATGTGGTTCATATTATCTTCGCCAGAGGGGTAATCCAATAACAAAACTCTATTTCTTCTAACAAAGAAATGTCTCATTTTAGTCAGTTTTGTGGCTGCACTTAACCCTTTACCCAACGTAACGGCCAAAACTGGCCAGCGCTATTCTCAAAAATCGCCAATTAATTTTCAAAATATTTTCATTTTTTGTCTCAAAAACATAGGTTATGACCCCTCGTTGGAACGAGCTCGTTCCAACGAGGGGTCATAACCTATGTTTTTGAGACAAAAAATGAAAAAAAGTTAAAAAATTTATAGTAATTTATATATTTTTTATACTTACCAATGACCCAGACATAGCTGGTGCTAACTCTTAAAATATAGGGCCAAACACAAATTTTGCCCCCCAATCCCCAAAATTTGCATCTAAAACTAAAGAAAACATGTCCTGAAAGGCCCTCCACACTTCGCCCCTACTGCGCATGCGCAGTGTCAAGGACGTTCCGAAATTGGCGCCATTTATCATTCTAATAACCAGTGCCTGGTAAGCGCTATGTACTCAGCGGGGAGGCAAGAGTTCCCAACTCCTGGGAGGGCCATCCCCGTCTGGGTCATTGGTAAGTATAAAAAATATATAAATTACTATAAATTTTTTAACATTTTTATACTGTACCAATGACCCAGACATAGCTGAATAGTAAAAAGGCTGGAGGGCCAAGGACATAGAGCAAAATGGAATACGCTCAATAAAATAAAATAGAGTCATCCCCTGTAGGGAAAAGAAGTAATAGGCCTTACATGTATCTTTCTTATTTATGATAAATTAGAAAGATACAACACCTTCCAAAATTGAGCTTCATACATCCATGTACTCTATTAATATCCAATATAATCCTTATACTAATAATTTTTAAAGTAAGCCAATAATAAAGTAAGTCTAGAGAATAGAGACTCTTATACTCCTAAAAGTGTCTGAGAATTGCATAATCATGTCCGTTGACATATGCAATATTCAAAAGCTATACTTTAAAAACTAAGACTTGAATGAATTTTATAAACTTAAACTTCTCACTAAACAACCATCCCAATAACAGCTCAGAATTACTAACTCCGGAGGAGGTATCCCCTTGTTTTCATAGTAAAACAGGTGACCCAAGGGAACACCCTCCCCCCCCCCTTTTTCTTGCCCTGGGTCAAATAGCCCAGAGCGAAGAGGGCAGCCGAACGGAGACACTGCCGAAACAGACAGCCTACCTAGCTATAGTAGCAACTGTTAAGAGAATGACATTCTGAGCAGTAGATGATAGACCTAACAAAAGAGGCCTCAAGAAATTGACTCGATATTTCTAAGATAAAATTCATGAATGTGGATGGCTGAGCGCAATGAGCGGCCTTCAAAAATCTATAATAGCGACACTATTAATGTAAGCCCAAGAAGTAGAAGAACTCTTACTTCATGAGCCGAAATCTTAAGCACAACTGCTAAGTCAATGATATACCATAAGCAGTACCGATAGTTAATAGAATCCATTAACAATAAAATGGAGCGTAACGTCCTTCTACTAGACATCAAAGACAGAAGAAGCTTACGCCCTTGTAATAAACAGATATCTGTTTATAAATACATAAACTGTACCCGGAAAGAGTAAAGGCCTATGCCCATACGAAGACGGAAGGACCTTAAAATAATAGGTTCCGGATAATAGGAGCCTAACTCTTATGCAACAATCCAACCTAAATAGTAACGGAAGTATTGATTCCGAAACTACGAAAGTGAAAATCATCCATCGATAGTGCATGAAACTCACTGACTCTACAGTAAAAGAAAAACCAACAGAATTACTATCTAAAAGGTCAGAATTTGAAAACTACTGTTTCCAGAGGCTCAAATGATTACTTAGCTAAATAAGAACCGAAGTTAAAATCCGTATAGGAATTTAATCTAAAGATTCTAAGTCTATTTATCAAAAAGTTACTAACTGACTTAGATAAAGAGACAAAAGACTCAATTGTAAACTATCGTAGAGTGCATAGGTAACATAAACCTATAACCTAAATAATAACAGGCTGCAGTAGATCTTGTGAAACAAGTATACTAAAAAATAGCAATGAGTAGTATGGAGGGATCAACAATATGAACATAATGATCCCTACACCACGACGGAAGAGCCTCCACTTTAGTCGCATAGAATAGCGAAGAAGAGGATCTCCTATAGTAAGAAATCGCGTCCAAAGCTCGTCCAGTAGAGTGCTTACAATGCAATACGGACCACACAACGGAATACATGAAGGTTGCGACCTTGCTGGTTGTGATAAAGATGACACGATTTACCCAGTGAAAAAAGATCCTCACATAGAGGAAGATTTCACGTTAAGACCCACAGTAGACAAGAGAGTAAATTACTCATGATCTCTGTGAAGATAGAGATGCTATCAACAGAAATGTATAGTGGTTGTTTATCTTAGCAATACCTGCTAAAACAACAGCGCCGGAGGATACGCGTATCCTATCATTCCGTCCTATAGATCAATAGAGCGTTAACACTATTAGCTCAGAGATCTGGACAAGCCAACACATACGTCTGCAATTGATTAGCAAGCTGTGTCATAAATAAATCATCATTGGGCGCTCCCATAGATAGCAAATCTGATTGAATACTTGTTTGTTGAGAGTCCATTCTGACAGCAACAAGCGACCCGTAAGAGAACGGGAGTCCGATAAAACAATCAGACGACCCGGAATATGACGGACCAAAACTGAACTTGGTGTACTATAACCAACAGACGGATTCTTTCCATTAAATTGAATAACGGAAACGAAACAGTGCCTCCCTGGTTCCGGAGATACGCCACTACTGTCGAATTAAAGGACAGGAATTTGGGCATGCGTTTCTGAATAATGTTCATGCAATGACATAAAGCAAGCCTAAAAAACATTATTCCGCGGAAGTTAAACTGATAGCTAAAAGACTGCGGAACCCAAAGACCCTGGCACTTCGAATCCGTAAGGATCAGTATATATCCCAATCTGTTTGACTGGCAACCGTCATAACAGCCACACTCGGGTCCGGCAACTGCGGCGGCACTCTCTGAGTCAACCACCGAATGTTTGCCCCAGTCTGAATCTCTTGTAACACTAGATAGACAAGAGAATGTATAAATCGAGCAATTCATGGATTGCCGGAAAGTTGCCGTCGAAGAGAAGCTCCTCCGAGAACGAAGCGACTCTGAGAGAGTTCTTAACCTTACTATCCACGCGTGTGGATGTAGCTAGGGCTGCGTCACGTCTAACCAACTCCAATCAGCCACTGAAGGGCGGAGTTATACGTGAACAAACTACTGCCCTCAAAAGAAATTACATTGAGAATAATATCCCGTAAATCTTTTCTTGAAGACGTAATGATAACGCCTCAGTAAGGCGGATTACGTATAATAAAGCGTCTAAGTTAAGTCAACTATACATAATGTCGTTCCCAACATTGAAATTGGAAAAGACATAAACGGCGAAAAAGAATATATGCAGTCTTTAATCACACCGTCTAGACGCATATGAACTCTCGGTATGCCCTGCTCTGCCAAAATAAACTATTTGTAAAAATGATAAAATGGCAGAAATGAGCAACGCGGACAAGAAACTAAACTATCATGCTTAGTAGCAGGCTTGTATATATATATATATATATAGCGTCGAAAAATAAAACACATGTTGTAATGACAATATTGGACTGCGTCGGTAAGTCAGGGACAATGTCCCTGTACCGATCGAAAAATCCGAGTCCAATGACGCTATAAGTCTCTTATCCAAGATCGCAGCAATGAAGTCCGAAAAATAATCACTGGAAGAAATGCCAGAAGATATGAAAAGCATCTTCCGATACTACTAAAGGGAAAACTCGAAATCTTTCGAATCCCTTTCGCCATCCTGTCGGACCCTATAAAGCGTTCGGTCGTCCGTAGCTGATGCAACCGCGGACCGCACCGACCCAGCGCCGTCGGATAATTCCTGATTCGACCGAGAAACTGTCAATTGCTGGGATGCTGCGAAACAACTGTGCTAACTCGGATAGCACGTCCGTCACTGAGGCCTGAGGAGAAGCGGTCTTACGATGCATTGCCGCTGGAAGCTCCGTGATCGTTACCCCGTGCATACTTCCAATATGCGAGCGAACGGAGTGTAGAGGCCTCGTGTCCCTTGGCTACCGCATGGCGCGACCTATTCGCCGTGGAATCACTGAATGCCGAAACTGATCGGATACTCGAGGTCACGTAGCCAATGTGCGGTCGTGTGCCCTGCTGTGAGGATGAGGAAGCATTAAAGACAGTCTCTCGGACTGTCAATATAACGGAGCGTCCCGAGCAACGGACATATGCTCTGAATGTAAAATATCTGAACCACAACATGCGGTCCCCTATGTTGTTGGGCGAGAGAGGAACCTCTCTCACTCACAGCCCGGACGGACCTGGACAAGCCAGGAACCGGACTAACAGGCTTCCTCCGATCTGTCCTCAATCTGCCGTCACTGGGTGAGTACTAAAGTAATTAAAGTGCTCGCATCACCCAAATCTCCTTCCTAGACCGCAACGGACGAATCCGGCAGCCGAACCATTCGATGAATGTACGCTACACCGGGTGAGCTAGCGAATGTCACTCCGTAAGCGATAGACATATTCCATGAGCACTTATTGCCGCTAACTCTTCATTAACTATGACGACAGAGGCACACTTTGAAAGACATCTCCATAACTCTTCGAACAAGAAACCAGAAATGCTTGGATAGCAAGCATAAAATAATAATATATATACCGTCGTTCAATAATTCGAAAGTTTGTGTGACATTATTGGACTATGTCGGAACTGAGGGACGATGTCCCTGAACCGAACCAAAAATTTCTAAGTCCACCGACGCTATCAGTTTCTTATCCGGCATCGCAGCATATGTTGTTCCGAAAGGGAAAGCTTGAAATCCTCCGAATCCCTTTCGGTATCCCATCGGACAGGATGAAACTTTCGGACGTCCGTACCCGCTTCCGCGGAGCGTCCCGACCCAGCATCGTCGGATAAAATATATGCGACAGATTCAGTTGATGCTGGGATGCTGCGATAAACTGTGCTATTAAGGAAAGCACGTCCGTTCCCGAGGCCTGTGCAGTAGCGGACTTACGATGCATTGCCGCCGGAAGCTCCGTGTACGTTGACTCCCGCACACTTCCTATGCGAACGTCCGGAGTCTGCAGGCCTCGAGTCCCCGGCTACCGACCCAGCGCTGTCGGATAATTCTCGATCCGACACCGTTTCTGTCGGCTGCTGGGATGCTGCGATAAGCTGTGCTATGTGCACAAGAATGTCCGGCGTCGAGACCTGCGGAGGCGCAGTCTATAGCTGCTTCGCCGAGGGCAGCTCCGCATCAGATGGCTCCCGCATACTTTTCCTATGCGAACGTCCGGAGTCCATCGGTCTCGAATCCCTGGCTGCCGGATGGTGTGACCTGGTCGCCGAAGAATCCTTGATCGGCGAAGCTGGTAATATATCGGCGGTCACGCAGCCAAGGTGCGGTCGTGTGCGCTGACGAGAAGAGGAAGCCTTAGCAGTCTCAGCGGACTGCCTATACAACGGAGCGTCCCGAGCGACGGACGTATGCTCCGCTAGCGACACATTTTGTACCACAACATCTGGGGCCAGATGTTGTTGAACGAGAGAGGGGCCTCTCTCGCTTGCCGTCCGGATGGACCGGAACGAGCTATGAACCGGACTAAAAGGCTTCCTCCGTTCTCCCTCCGATCCGCCGTCACTGGGTGTGCATTAAGTTAATTTTATAGTGCTCGCATCACCCCAAAATTCCTTCTAGACCGCAACGGACGAACCCGGCTGCCGAACCATTCGGTGAATGGACGCTACACCGGGCGAGCTAGCGGACGTCAAAGGCCGTCGAACCTACTAGGGTCCTCTTAGGCAATTGGCGTATTACATGAGCACTTTTCCGCTAGCCCTTCATTAATTGTGACGACGGAGGCACACTGTTGGAAGACATCACAGATACATCACCCTAATCTTGATCGTCTGAAATAGAAATTGATAAAGTAGAGTGACCCTGCGGGGAAAGGACCGGAGTGTCCAAATCCCCAACAACATACCGTGACATACGCTTCCCATATAGTCATCGAAATCATACGATACAGAACAGGAGTTAATGCGAGTACACTGACCACATATAGAATGATAATAAAGTCAGAGGAAGACTTCCTCTTAAAACAATTGATCAATATCCTTTCAATGTGAAAAGAAAACAAGTCCTGGTACTCGCACTAACCCCTGGCAATCAAAATACATAATAATAATATGATCCATTAATATAGAAAAAATAATTGAAATCAAAATATTTTGAAAAAATATTTTTTCAGAACAGCCCAAGTTTCTGAAAAGTAACGTTGAGCCCCAATGGATCCCAAGCCTAAGTGTGGACAAAAATTTTAAAAATATTTTAAACAATTTATTCAACACTTACGAACAATAATAATGTATCTAGTTATGATTAAAATAACATAAAGATATTATTTTTTAGAAATCCCCCCCTCACACAGAGGGCTGTTGTAAATGTAAACAATGAGTGTAAAAACACTAAAATAAGACTCCAGGCACCCAGGCCCGAAATCAGTTACCAAAAATACACTATCTGATGCAAAACAGAGACTTCCAGGGAAGAAACTGCAGAACATCAGATGGTAGATGCAGAACACAACGCCTAACCACCCGTAGGTGAAGACGTAAACATGGGGAAAGAACAGAATTCATTCTGTTATTCAGCTAAAACTCCCAAGAAATTTTAGTAATAATAATTACAGAAACTATGCCAAAAGCATGGGAGAATAGCAAGGGGGGACTTAAAGGACAGGGAGAGAGGAAAACACTTGTAAAAACAGTGTAACTAAATAATCAGAATGACAACAAAATGGCTGCTGCCTTGAAAATAGGTAACTTAACATAATTTCATTAAAAAATTTTAAGTTACAGCCCTGATAATATTCTGTCACACATTCTTTTCCTCTCCTCCTTCTCTATCCTCCTTAGAATCACCATTTCACTAATATTTATGTGTCTGGCATCATTTAAACTGAGATTTAAAAGCACAAAGATCAGTCAGATGTTAACTGATGAAGGGCCAAACTTAGAATGATAAATGGCGCCAATTTCGGAACGTCCTTGACACTGCGCATGCGCAGTAGGGGCGAAGTGTGGAGGGCCTTTCAGGACATGTTTTCTTTAGTTTTAGATGCAAATTTTGGGGATTGGGGGGCAAAATTTGTGTTTGGCCCTATATTTTAAGAGTTAGCACCAGCTATGTCTGGGTCATTGGTACAGTATAAAAATTTAGTTATTCAAGAATTTTTTTTGCAAGTGTCGTCTGCTTTTCACGTTAGGTAAAGGGTTAACTGAAGTCCATTAGAGATTTATATAATCAATTGAAGATGATTTTCATTAATGCCAGGATGGGGAGTTTGGAGGACGAATTATCATGTAGTTCCAATGCATAAACACAGTAACACTTTAATGGACAATCCGACATCGGCATCGACAATCGGCCGATTGTGTCTTCAAAGCATCGGCATTCGGATGACGGGCCTTTCTTCTTAACGGCTCATGACTACCACCAAGCATTGATGAGCAACCGTCAGCTCCGCTCAACAAGTAGTTATTAAATAGAATGGTCAGATGCCCAATTTATAGAACTTCAAACAGTCAAAAAACACAACAATTAGTCACGGTACTCACCGTATCTGTACCTGTTGAATCCTATTCGATCTCCGTCTATCAGCATCTACCGTTGCTACTTGATCAAATTTTCCTTGTAGACCTCTTCGGACTTGTTTGGTGGGCTGTTCCGGAGTATTATTTCTAAATGATTCATAAGTGTTGTCTGCCATTTTCTTTACAACAACTGTAGGAACTAACTTTCTTTCTACTTTAGTTGTAGATGCAGCTCTTGCTGGTTTGTTGGTGACTTTCTTAGGATTTTTCTTTTCACTCTTAGATCGTTTCTTGTCAAGCTTGTTTTCTTTGGAATCCATTGATTTTCTTTTCACTGTACTCTGTGAAAAATTGTCAATGATATCTGGGGTAGAGATTTTATTTTCTGACTTAATTTCATTGACAATTTTAGATTTCCTTGAAGACCTTCTAAGACTGTTATTTGTTGATGCATTACTTACAGAAGATATAGCACTTGTAACAGAAATACTATCACTATCTTTAGAACTACTTGTATAGCTAGCTGTATCATTATCCATTAAATACTTCATTACATCTTCATCAGTAAACCATTCATACTTATAATTATTAGCTTTTGGACTTCTAATATCTGTAAATAAAATATATATCAACATATTAACATCTGTATATAAATATCTGCAAATAAAATGTATACCAACATGTTAACATCTGTATATAAATATCTGCAAATAAAATGTATATCAACATATTAACATCTGTATATAAATATCTGCAAATAAAATGTATATCAACATATTAACATCTGTATATAAATATCTGTAAATAAAATGTATATCAACATATTAACATCTGTATATAAATATCGGTAAATAAAATGAATATCAACATATTAACATCTGTATATAAATATCGGTAAATAAAATGTATATCAACATATTAACATCTGTATATAAATATCTGTAAATAAAATGTATATCAACATATTAACATCTGTATATAAATATCTGCAAATAAAATGTATATCAACATATTAACATCTGTATATAAATATCTGCAAATAAAATGTATATCAACATATTAACATCTGTATATAAATATCGGTAAATAAAATGTATACCAACATATTAACATCTGTATATAAATATCTGTAAATAAAATGTATATCAACATATTAACATCTGTATATAAATATCTGTAAATAAAATGAATATATACATATTAACATCTGTATATAAATATCTGTAAATAAAATGTACATCAACATATTAACATCTGTATATAAATATCTGTAAATAAAATGTATATCAACATATTAACATCTGTATATAAATATCTGTAAATAAAATGTATATCAACATATTAACATCTGTATATAAATATCGGTAAATAAAATGTATACCAACATATTAACATCTGTATATAAATATCGATAAAATGTATATCAACATATTAACATCTGTATATAAATATCGGTAAATAAAATGTATACCAACATATTAACATCTGTATATAAATATCGGTAAATAAAATGTATATCAACATATTAACATCTGTATATAAATATCGGTAAATAAAATGTATACCAACATATTAACATCTGTATATAAATATCTGTAAATAAAATGTATATCAACATATTAACATCTGTATATAAATATCGGTAAATAAAATGTATATCAATATATTAACATCTGTATATAAATATCTGTAAATAAAATGTATATCAACATATTAACATCTGTATATAAATATCGGTAAATAAAATGTATACCAACATATTAACATCTGTATATAAATATCTGTAAATAAAATGTATATCAACATATTAACATCTGTATATAAATATCTGTAAATAAAATGTACATCAACATATTAACATCTGTATATAAATATCGGTAAATACAATGTATACCAACATATTAACATCTGTATATAAATATCGGTAAATAAAATGTATATCAACATATTAACATCTGTATATAAATATCGGTAAATAAAATGTATACCAACATATTAACATCTGTATATAAATATCGGTAAATAAAATGTATATCAACATATTAACATCTGTATATAAATATCGGTAAATAAAATGTATATCAATATATTAACATCTGTATATAAATATCTGTAAATAAAATGTATATCAACATATTAACATCTGTATATAAATATCGGTAAATAAAATGTATATCAACATATTAACATCTGTATATAAATATCTGTAAATAAAATGTATATCAACATATTAACATCTGTATATAAATATCGGTAAATAAAATGTATACCAACATATTAACATCTGTATATAAATATCTGTAAATAAAATGTATATCAACATATTAACATCTGTATATAAATATCTGTAAATAAAATGTATATCAACATATTAACATCTGTATATAAATATCGGTAAATAAAATGTATACCAACATATTAACATCTGTATATAAATATCTGTAAATAAAATGTATATCAACATATTAACATCTGTATATAAATATCTGTAAATAAAATGAATATATACATATTAACATCTGTATATAAATATCTGTAAATAAAATGTACATCAACATATTAACATCTGTATATAAATATCTGTAAATAAAATGTATATCAACATATTAACATCTGTATATAAATATCGGTAAATAAAATGTATACCAACATATTAACATCTGTATATAAATATCTGTAAATAAAATGTATATCAACATATTAACATCTGTATATAAATATCTGTAAATAAAATGTATACCAACATATTAACATCTGTATATAAATATCTGTAAATAAAATGTACATCAACATATTAACATCTGTATATAAATATCTGTAAATAAAATGTATATCAACATATTAACATCTGTATATAAATATCGGTAAATAAAATGTATACCAACATATTAACATCTGTATATAAATATCTGTAAATAAAATGTATACCAACATATTAACATCTGTATATAAATATCTGTAAATAAAATGTATATCAACATATTAACATCTGTATATAAATATCGGTAAATAAAATGTATACCAACATATTAACATCTGTATATAAATATCTGTAAATAAAATGTATATCAACATATTAACATCTGTATATAAATATCTGCAAATAAAATGTATATCAACATATTAACATCTGTATATAAATATCGGTAAATAAAATGTATACCAACATATTAACATCTGTATATAAATATCTGTAAATAAAATGTATATCAACATATTAACATCTGTGTATAAATATCGGTAAATAAAATGTATACCAACATATTAACATCTGTATATAAATATCTGTAAATAAAATGTATATCAACATATTAACATCTGTATATAAATATCTGTAAATAAAATGTACATCAACATATTAACATCTGTATATAAATATCTGTAAATAAAATGTATATCAACATATTAACATCTGTATATAAATATCTGTAAATAAAATGTATATCAACATATTAACATCTGTATATAAATATCTGTAAATAAAATGTATATCAACATATTAACATCTGTATATAAATATCTGTAAATAAAATGTATCCCAACATATTAACATCTGTATATAAATATCTGTAAATAAAATGTATATCAACATATTAACATCTGTATATAAATATCTGTAAATAAAATGTATATCAACATATTAACATCTGTATATAAATATCTGTAAATAAAATGTATATCAACATATTAACATCTGTATATAAATATCTGTAAATAAAATGTATATCAACATATTAACATCTGTATATAAATATCTGTAAATAAAATGTATATCAACATATTAACATCTGTATATAAATATCTGTAAATAAAATGTATATCAACATATTAACATCTGTATATAAATATCTGTAAATAAAATGTACATCAACATATTAACATCTGTATATAAATATCGGTAAATAAAATGTATATCAACATATTAACATCTGTATATAAATATCTGTAAATAAAATGTATATCAACATATTAACATCTGTATATAAATATCGGTAAATAAAATGTATACCAACATATTAACATCTGTATATAAATATCTGTAAATAAAATGTATATCAACATATTAACATCTGTATATAAATATCGGTAAATAAAATGAATATCAACATATTAACATCTGTATATAAATATCTGTAAATAAAATGTATATCAACATATTAACATCTGTATATAAATATCTGTAAATAAAATGTACATCAACATATTAACATCTGTATATAAATATCGGTAAATAAAATGTATATCAACATATTAACATCTGTATATAAATATCTGTAAATAAAATGTATATCAACATATTAACATCTGTATATAAATATCGGTAAATAAAATGTATACCAACATATTAACATCTGTATATAAATATCTGTAAATAAAATGTATATCAACATATTAACATCTGTATATAAATATCTGTAAATAAAATGTATATCAACATATTAACATCTGTATATAAATATCGGTAAATAAAATGTATACCAACATATTAACATCTGTATATAAATATCTGTAAATAAAATGTATATCAACATATTAACATCTGTATATAAATATCTGTAAATAAAATATATATCAACATATTAACATCTGTATATAAATATCGGTAAATAAAATGAATATATACATATTAACATCTGTATATAAATATCTGTAAATAAAATGTATATCAACATATTAACATCTGTATATAAATATCTGTAAATAAAATGTATATCAACATATTAACATCTGTATATAAATATCTGTAAATAAAATGTATATCAACATATTAACATCTGTATATAAATATCGGTAAATAAAATGTATATCAACATATTAACATCTGTATATAAATATCTGTAAATAAAATGTATATCAACATATTAACATCTGTATATAAATATCTGTAAATAAAATGTACATCAACATATTAACATCTGTATATAAATATCGGTAAATAAAATGTATACCAACATATTAACATCTGTATATAAATATCTGTAAATAAAATGTATATCAACATATTAACATCTGTATATAAATATCTGTAAATAAAATATATATCAACATATTAACATCTGTATATAAATATCGGTAAATAAAATGAATATATACATATTAACATCTGTATATAAATATCTGTAAATAAAATGTATATCAACATATTAACATCTGTATATAAATATCGGTAAATAAAATGTATACCAACATATTAACATCTGTATATAAATATCTGTAAATAAAATACTGCATCTGTATATAAATATCGGTAAATAAAATGTATATCAACATATTAACATCTGTATATAAATATCTGTAAATAAAATGTATATCAACATATTAACATCTGTATATAAATATCTGTAAATAAAATGTATATCAACATATTAACATCTGTATATAAATATCTGTAAATAAAATGTATATCAACATATTAACATCTGTATATAAATATCTGTAAATAAAATGTATATCAACATATTAACATCTGTATATAAATATCTGTAAATAAAATATATATCAACATATTAACATCTGTATATAAATATCGGTAAATAAAATGAATATATACATATTAACATCTGTATATAAATATCTGTAAATAAAATGTATATCAACATATTAACATCTGTATATAAATATCGGTAAATAAAATGTATACCAACATATTAACATCTGTATATAAATATCTGTAAATAAAATGTATATCAACATATTAACATCTGTATATAAATATCGGTAAATAAAATGTATATCAACATATTAACATCTGTATATAAATATCTGTAAATAAAATGTATATCAACATATTAACATCTGTATATAAATATCTGTAAATAAAATGTATATCAACATATTAACATCTGTATATAAATATCTGTAAATAAAATGTATATCAACATATTAACATCTGTATATAAATATCTGTAAATAAAATGTATATCAACATATTAACATCTGTATATAAATATCGGTAAATAAAATGAATATATACATATTAACATCTGTATATAAATATCTGTAAATAAAATGTATATCAACATATTAACATCTGTATATAAATATCTGTAAATAAAATGTATATCAACATATTAACATCTGTATATAAATATCTGTAAATAAAATGTATATCAACATATTAACATCTGTATATAAATATCGGTAAATAAAATGTATATCAACATATTAACATCTGTATATAAATATCTGTAAATAAAATGTATATCAACATATTAACATCTGTATATAAATATCTGTAAATAAAATGTATATCAACATATTAACATCTGTATATAAATATCTGTAAATAAAATGTATACCAACATATTAACATCTGACTGTATATAAATATCTGTAAATAAAATGTATATCAACATATTAACATCTGTATATAAATATCTGTAAATAAAATGTACATCAACATATTAACATCTGTATATAAATATCGGTAAATAAAATGTATATCAACATATTAACATCTGTATATAAATATCTGTAAATAAAATATATATCAACATATTAACATCTGTATATAAATATCTGTAAATAAAATATATATCAACATATTAACATCTGTATATAAATATCTGTAAATAAAATATATATCAACATATTAACATCTGTATATAAATATCTGTAAATAAAATGTACACCAACATATTAACATCTGTATATAAATATCGGTAAATAAAATGTATATCAACATATCAACATCTGTATATAAATAGACAGAATGCGATGTGTGTTTGTAACGGTGGGTGTTTTACATAACAAGCTGTAATGGAGTAGTCATATTTCGCGAGAGCCATAGGCTCGACTGAACTATGACTATGCCATTCCAATGAGTTATGTAAAACACCCACCGAATCAAACACACATCGCATTCTGTGTTTATTAAACATCCCATGTGTAATGAGCCTTTAGTAGTTTTTAGTGTGAAACTTCTTTCTCATTGCAAATGCTGGTGACACGTTTCTTGTTTAAGTCCACAGGTTGCTAAATTTTCTAAAATGAATTGAAATTATCTGCAGTAAGATATCTTTAGCATTTATTTTGTATTTCACCAAAACTAAAACATTATATAACTAATTTATTTACTTACAACTTACATTTATGGCTTTTTTATTTCCGAGGTATTTTTAGAATTTCATTTACATAAAAAATACAACACCATTACTGAACATATTATGGATTACAAAATACTACACCATTACTGAACATATTACAGATTGCACATTATGGATTACAAAATACTGAACATATTAGGGATTGCAAAATACTACACCATTAATGAACATATTACGGATTTCAAAATACTACACCATTATTGAACATATTACAGACTGCAAGATACTACACCATTACTGAACATATTACGAATACAAAATACAAAACCATTACTTAACGCATTGCAGATTACAAAATACTACACCATTACTGAACATATTACAGATTGCAATATACTATACCATTACCGAACATATTACAGATTGCAAAATACTACACCATTACTGAACATATGACGGATTACAAAATACTGCACCATTACTGGACATATTATGGATTGAAAGATACTACACCATCACTGAACATATTACGGATTACAAAATAAGAAACTATTACTGAACATTTTATGGATTACAAAACACAACACGATAACTGCATATTTTACGTAAGATACTGCACCATTACTGAACATATTACAGATTACAAAATACTACACCATTACTGAACATATTTCGGATTGCAAAATACAACACCGTTAATGAACATATTACGTAATGCAAGATACCACACCATTACTGAACATATCACGTATTGCAAGATACTACACCATTACCGAACATATTACAGATTACAAAATAAAACACCATTACTGAACATATTACGTATTGCAAGATACTACACCTTTACTGAGCATATTACGTATTGCAGGATACTACACTATTACTGAACATATTACAGATTACAAAATACAACACCATTACTGAACATATTATGTATTGCAAAATACTGGACCATTACTGAACATATTACGGATTACAAAATATTACACCATTACTGAACATATTTCGGATTTCAAAATACAACACCGTTAAAGAACATATTACGTATTGCAAGATACGACAACATTACTGAACATATTACGATTGCAAGATACTACACTATTACTGAACATATTACAGATTACAACACCATTACTGAATATATTACATATTGCAAGATACTACACTATTACTGAACATATTACGGATTGTAAAATACTACACCATTACTGAATATATTATGGATTACAAAATACTACACCATTACTAAATATATTACATATTGCAAAATAATACACCATTACTGAACATATTACGGATTGCAAGATACCACATCATTACTGAACATATTACAGATTACAAAATACTACACCATTACTGAACATTAAGATTACAAAATACTGCACCATTACAGATTGCAAGAGAAAATTTGTCACCCGATACTTGTTTGTCATTGGTTAAATCTGCTGACAAAGGTAAAACGATTAACTCATTTGTTTGTCAAACCAGTCCTAGTTCTCAAATTGTTAGTTCTGAATGTTTTCATTCAGTAGAATGTTCCCTTAGCTCCAGGACCTGCGTAAATGTTGTATTGTTCCAAACTCCTTCTATAGCAAATGCGCTGTCCCATATTTTGAAATATTACGGCTATTATTTTTTGTGAAATTCAAATGAAGATTCACCCAGTCAACCATAGTATTTAAAACTGTACAATTTGATCCAAATGAAAATTTATATATAAACATTGATAACAAAAATCTCTTAATGTTTTTGTTTTATTTTGTTTGTTAAATGGTTGGGTAAATCAGGCCCAACACTAATGAGGGTTCTAGTTAGGAGCCAAGGGTTATAGAACCGCCACATATGCATTAAAATTCATGTGAATAAACAAATTTTAATTCTGATGATTAAACCCAAACATTAAGTGTCCATTTGTTTTGTTTGAAGCTGTACTGATCAAATGGATCGATAAAAAATCAACACAACCTTTTGGGAAACAGGCGTGTTTGTTGAAATTCTTATCGCTGTTTCTCTTCGAAGGTGTCCATTCACACCTAAGCATTTGGTGGCTATTACTGTTAGTAAAAATATAAGTACAAATTTGGGCAGATTTGCAAAATAGCTGGAAGAAACTTTTTTAAACGATGTTTGAAGCATGTCAAGAAGTCCGAAGATATACGAAAATAAAGTTGACCAATTTAGATACAATGGGATCAGCAAATGAGACAGCCAAGGGACTGGGTTAATGTTCTGGTTGGAAATAATTGTTTTTTTTTAATTATTATCTCATTTTTGGTTAACTAATTTTTTTGTGATTTTGTAAATTTTTTTGATCGATAATTGTACAACGAAAATTTGGAAACTTTCCAAAGCGTGGCTAATGACTTGATCGGAAAGGAACTAGTATAAACGGCAATGGAAAAAATGTTCTGGCTTGTACATCATCTGTTGAATACAGAAACATTTATGTTAAAGCGGCGATTCTGTCAGGGCTCAAAATAAGCAGTGTCACGTTGCTTTTTGCTATGCAAAACTTGCAAAAAGCTACATTATGTATAGCATTTTGCGATACAAGATAATCAACTGCAGCCTATTAGGCTGCAGTTGATTATCTTGTATCGCAAAATGTAAATGAAAATTTGCAAACAAATTTGAAAACTAGTTCACTGATGCTTTACTTCTGATTGTGGAACATTCCAGGCATAACTCTGATTAACTTTCCATCAAGCATCATTAGCAACTTCATATGTAAGATGAGTTCTGTTGGTTTAAATACTTCCTGTTTTTACAGCATTTTGCATAAAATGTCCATTAAAAATGACTACAAGCCCATCAAATTAAAAATCCCAACTTCCATTTTGAGAACTCTATTAAACAACCAAGACGCCATTTATAACAGTATACAAGTCCATGCAACCCTTAAAGGCAGTTCAGTTAAAAAACATAGTAAATGTTTCATGTGTTGCAGATCATTTGGAAATGCCCAGAAATGGATGGAAACTATTCTATCTACTTAGAAGAATTCAATACAAAACAGCATAACATAACTCTGGTATACAAAAATAGCTATGTAATTTTTACAAAATGCTATTCATTTTTTGGAAATGCATAGCATTTTGCTACGCAAAGAAAAAAAGTTATTTTGAGCACTGGATTCTGTTGAATACAAGGGATTAAAGTTAAATGGATGTGTAATATAATGTATTCCAAGCAAACAGATTAAAATCTCTAAATACTAATTGTTTATTGTAGTTTAACCCTTTACCTAACATGAACAGCAGACGACTCTTGCAAACGAAATTCTTGAATAACTAATTTTTTGTCTCAAAAACATTGGTTATGACTCAATGAGCTCGTTCTAACGATGGGGTGTAACCTATGTTTTTGAGACAAAAAACGAAAATATAAAGAAAATTAAAAAATTTATAGTAATTTATATATTTTTTATACTTACCAATGACCCAGACTTAGCTGGTGCTAACTCTTAAATTCTAGGGCCAAACACAAATTTTACCCCCCAATCTCCAAAATTTGCATCTAAAACCGAAAATTACATGTCCTATATGGTCCTCCATACCTTTCCTCCACTGCGCATGCACAGTGTCAAGGAGGTCTCGAAATTGGCGCCAAAAGTCATTCTTACAAGCAGTGCCTGGAAAAGCGTTATGTACTCAGCGGGGAGGTATGAGTTCCCAACTCATGGGAGGGCCATCCCCATCTGGGTCATTGGTAAGTATAAAAAATATATAAATTACTATAAATTTTTTAACATTTTTATACTGTACCAATGACCCAGACTTAGCTGAATAGTAAAAAGGTTGGAGGGCCTAGGACATAATGCAATCCAATAACTCAACTATATATATACAGAATTATCCCCTCAAGGAGAAAGGAGAAATAGGCTTTACATGTATCTTTCTATTCTGCATCAAAACAAGAAAGACACAACACCATTCTGTACTTGAGCATAATAACATCACTGATGTCTATTAACCTCCAGTATAATCCATTATGGTAATTATTTTTAAAGGAAAGCCGATAAATAAAGTAGTCCAGATAAATGAGACTCTTAAATTCATTAAAAGTGACCGATAATTGTATATTAACGTCTGCATGATATGTGACATATACAAATACTACACACCGAGGTACACTTAAAAATATTACATGGATGAGTAAAAAATTATCTTTACACTTTAAAAATCATCCCGGTACCGACTAGAATTACTGACTCTAGGGGAGGTATTCCCTTGCTTTTCACTATAAAGCAGGTGACCAAAGGGAACACCCCCCCCCCCCCCCTTCCCTTGCCCTGGGTCAAATACCCCAGAGCAAAGAGGGCGGCAGCACAGAGTCACTGCCGGAACCAAAAGCCTCCACAACTATTGTTGCAACTGTTTAGTGGACGACATTCTGAGCAACAGATAACGAACCTAAACAATGCCAGTCTCTAGAAATGGACTCAATATTTCTGAGGTATAAATTCGTGCAAGTGAAAGGCTAAAACCAATATGCAGCCGTCATTAGAACTGTAATAGCAACGCTATTAGCATAAGCCTCTGAAGTAGAAAGAACTCTTACTTCAAGAGCTAAAATCTTAATCGCAGACTGCTGTGTTGAAGATATTATCATAAGCAGTACTGAAAGCTAATAGAATCCATCTAGCTATAGAATGGACTGAAATGTGGAGGAAGCTTCTACAGCATAAGCCACAACAGACACCTGAATAGATTAATGCACGGTCTTAGTGGAGACAGAGGTGCTACCAACAGAATTGCATTGAGATTATTTAACTTAAGCAATATCTGCTGAATCAACGGCGCTGGAGGATACCCATATCCTATTATCCCGTCTCACGAGATGGATAGAGCGTCAACTGCAAACGCTCGAGGATCCGAACATGTTGACACATACACTTGCAACTGATTGTTGAGATGCGTCGCAAATAAGTCCATCATTGGCCGCTCTCATAGGTAGCAAATCTGATATAAATACTCGTTGTTAAAAGTCCATTTGACTGCAACAAGCGGCCCTTTCGTGAAAGGGAGTCGGCTAATACGTTCAGACGACACGGAATATGACGGACCGATAGGAGAACTTGATGTTCTAGTACCAACAGAAGGATTCATTCCGTTACAGTGAATAACAGAATGGAATGAGTACCTCCCTAGTTCCGAAAATATGCTTATACCGTCGAATTGTCGGACAGAATTGCCTGTGGGCAATCTGGATAACATTCATGCAATGACGTAACGCAAGCCTAAATAACATCAATTCCTGATGTTTATGTGCTTGATTAGGAACTACGGATCCCAAGGACCCTGGCACTTAAAAACCGTTGGGCTCAATGTTGGGTCCCAACCAATTTAACTGGCATCCGTCAAAACTGTAAAACTCGGATCCGGCAATTGCAGTGGAAGTTATTTCCCTGAATAAACCACTGAATATCTGCCCAAGTCTGAATCTGTTTCACTTGACTTACAAGAGGATGTACGTAACGAGCGAAAGAATCTTCACCCTCCAACTCTGTTCTTTTTGTGTCACAAAGATTTGGAGAGGACAAGTGCGTAGCCGCCCCATTGGAATAAAATCTGCGGCAGCTCCACACAACCCTATCAGTCTGATGAATTCTCTTGCTGTAACTTTGTCTGAGTGAAGACAATAGCGAGCGTAACAACTGATTAATTTCGCTCTGGTTAACGGCAGACGAACGAGATTGTTGTGCGTCTCGAAGCTCATTCCCAAGTGGGTGAATGACTTGGATGGCACCAGATCCGACTTCTCCTCGTTTATTATAAAACCGAGACGTCGGAGTAATAGAAGCAGATTCCGCACATCGTTCTGAAGCGTTAACTCGTTGCCGTACCTCTGAAGAATGTCTTCCAGGTAGGCCAACGTTACCGCAAACGAATGAGCTCGGAAATGTATCATTACCGAGTTCATTATTTGAGTGAAAGCCCAGGGAGCTAGGTTCAAACCGATATACAACTCCTAGGACTGCGAAGCATAGATACTTTCTGAATGTCAGATGTACCATTACGTGAAAGTACGCATCCTTAAGATCTATGCTTGTAACATAGTCGTTCACCCGAATACTCGCTCTGACTGATCGAATTGTCTCCATAGAGAACTTCGGAGCGACTATCAGCTTGTTTATCCAGCTCAGATCTATGACTGGACGGAACGAGCCGTCTGGTTTCGGAACCAGAAACAGATGGCTGTAGAAACCCGGTGATTCCTGGTCTTCTACGACCTCTGCCACATTCTTCTCCAGAAGAGACTGTACTTCTGATAGAAGAGCATCTCTTTTCTGCAGATTTGACGGAAGCTGAGTCCATTTTGGACTTCGAGTTAATGGAGGCTTTCGTTTGAAGGATATTCTTAGTCCTTCCAAAATTACCCCTCGAAACCAGGGGTCGTCCGTAATTTATGCCCAATTGTTTATAAAACACGACAATCTTCCGCCTACCGGAACACGATAGAGGTTCATACCATCACCTCCTGGACCTGCGAGGCTTGCGGAAGGAGAAACTACGTCCTCCACGACCCGCACCTCGCCCCGTCGACCTAGGGATGCCTAACCGGTTATCTCGGCCAGAATAACGTCCCCCACGTGAGTCGCTGCCTTGACGGTCTCTAGAATAAGACGTAGAGGACGCATAGGAACCTCTATAGGAACTTCTCTTGGGCGTACTTGTCCCAGAAGTGCCTGTCTTACTCTTTTCTGCTGTATCCGACTTTTTAGAAGCGGATTTGAATAGCAGAGAAACTGAAGCTTCCTTAGTTATCTGATCATAGATTGCTGAAAGCTTGCCATCGAAGAGAAGCTCTCCGGAGACCAAAGCAACTCTGAGAGAGTTTTTCACCTTACCATCCACGCGTGTGGATGTAGCTAGGGCTGCGTCACGTCTAACCAACTCCAGGTTTGCCACTGAAAGGGCGGAGTTATACGTGGAATAAGCTATTGCCCTTAAAAGAACTCTTAAGTACATCCTGGAATTCTTTCCCTTCAAGGCGTAATGAAAAAGCTTTAGTAAGGTGATCTGTGTACGATAATGCGTCTAAGATAACTCTGTTAGACATTATTGTCGTTTCCAACATCGCGGTTGAAATTGACATAGACGACAGTTTAGATCATTCTAGATCTTCGGCCTGATCGTCTAGACGCAGAGGAACTCTCGGTATGCCCTGTCCTGCCGTTTCAAATTTATTCCTTGAATTGATGAAAGGCAGATGTAGAGCATTCGCCGATAAGAAACCTGACTTGCTCATTTTGGTAGCAAGCTTATATATAGCGTCCTACAATAGTTCAAATGTTCTTGTGACATTATTGGACTGTGTCGGAAACTCAGGGACAATGTCCCTAAACCGATAAAATTATTCCATGTCCAGTGACGCTAACAGTTTCTTATCCGGCATCGCAGCCTTTTGGTCCGTCAGAACAACTTCTGAAAGATAATGCCGGATGATATCTACGGCAACTTTATGTTGTTCCGAAAAGGAAAAAAACAACTCCTCGGTATCCCTTTGCCATCCTGTCGGACCGCCTTGAAATTCTCGGTCGTCCGTACCTGATGCTTCAGCGGAACGTACCGACCCAGCGTCGTCAGATAAATCCTAATCCGACAGAGATTCTGTCATCTGCTGGGATGCTGCGATAATTTGTGCTATTTGTAATTGCACGTCCGTTACGGAGACCTGTGGAGCAGCGGTCTTACGTTACTTAGCCGCTGAAAGCTCCCAGGACGTTAACTCCTGCATATTTCTTATGCGAACGGCCGGAGTCTATAGGCCTTGTATTCCTGACTATCGGATGGCGTGACCTGGGCGCCGTGAAATCCTTGGTCGGCGAGACTGGCTAGATAACAGTGGTCACGTAGTCAAGGTGCGGTCGTGTGCGCTGCCGTGAGGATGAGGAAGCCATTAGAGCAGTCTCTCCGGACTGTCTATATAATGGAGCATCCCGAGCGGTGGACGTATGCTCCGAATGAGAAACATCTGTACCACAACATCTGTTCTCAGATGTTGTTGTACGAGAGAGGGACCTCTCTCACTCGCAGCCCGGGTGGACTTGGACGAGCTAGGAACCGGACTTAAAGGCTTCCTCCGTACCTCCTCATATCCATCATCACTGGGTGTGCATGTATTATATTTTATAGTGCTCGCATCACCCAAATCTCCTTCCTGGACCGCAACGGACGAAACCGGTTACCGAACCATTCGATGAATGGACACTACACCGGGCGAGCTAGCGGACGCCAAAGCCGTCGATCTTACTTGGGACCTCTTAGGCAATTGACGTAATATCATGAGCACTTATCCGCTAGCTCTTCATTTGACTGTGACGACGGAAGCACACTTTTTGAAGACATCACAGAAAATCACCGCATTCTTATTCCTGAATGAGGCCTGTGGAGCCGTGATTTACATAATATCCACTGGCAGATCCAGGGACGTTCATTCCTGCATTTATATAATATGCGAACGTCCCATCAGGAAAGACCTCATATCCTTGGCTAACAGATGAAGTAACCTGGTCGACAATATTCCCTGGTCGGCAAAGCAGGAGCTCTAGGAACGTTCATTGCTGCATTTATATAATATGTGAACGTCCCCTGGAACTCTGTGGTCACAAGCCAAGGCACAGTGGTGTGTGTTGACATGAGGATGAGGAAGCCCATAACACAGCCAGTTCGGACTGTGTATGTGACGGAACGTCCCGAACAGGAGGATTGGACATATGTTCCGACTAACAAACAAACATACAACAACATTGCGGCTCAAATGTAGTTGTAAGAGAGAGGGGGCCTCTCTCGCTCACGGTCCGGATAGACCTGGACGAGCTAGCTACTAGACTGACAGGCTTCCTCCGTACTATCCTCGGATCCATCGTTGCTGGGTGTGCACGTTCCAAGTTTATAGTGCTCGCATCACCCACACTGCTTCCCAGAAACGTAACGGACAAACCCGGCTGCCGAGCCATTCGATGAATGGTCGCTACACCAGGCAGACTAGCGGACGATCAATGCCTTCGATCCTACTAGGGACCTCTTCGGTAATTGTCGTATTACCCTGAGCACTTAGCCGCTAGCCCTAACACTGCAACGACGGAGACACACTTGTTGAAGACATCATGAAAACATCACTCTGAATTCTGAAATATAAAATGATAATATAGAGTGACCCTACGGAGAGAGGACCGGTATGGACCCCTACCCGCAAACACAATATCATGACACACGCCTCCAACGTTGTCATTTCAATCAACACACACAGAGCAGGAATTAGTGCGAATACACTGAACCTGAGAATTAGAGGAAGATATCCTCGCATTATAAATAAAAAATACACAGTCATATTAGTCGCACTATCCCTTGAAATAAAGACACATAATATAACATAATCCATTATAATCTTTGAAAGAAAATAATTTTCAAAAAAAAATTTTTTTGAACAAATTTTTCAGAAGAGCCCAAGTTCCCAATGGGAACAATGAGCCCAAATGGATCCCAAAAAAGCCTAAGATGGACAAAAATTTTTAAAACATTTCAAAAAATTAATGCAACACTTACATACAATATTAATGTATCTTGCTATGTCTAAACTAATGTAAAGACAAGAAATCACTATCAGCAGTAACCGTTGTCAATGTAAACAAGAAGTTGCACAAAAACCGGAAACATGACTCCAGGCACTGATAAACATGGCCCGAAATCAGTTACCAATTTAAACACTATCTGATGCAAAACAGTGATTTCCATAGTAGAAACTGCAGAACATCAGATGGTAGATGCAGATCACAACGCCTAAATACCCAAGGGTGAGGACGTCAACATGGGGAAAAGAACAGAAATTCATTCTGTTACGAAGCCAAAACTCCCAAGAAATTTTAGTAATAATATTACAGAAAATATGCCAAAAGCATGGGAGAATAGCAAGGGGGGAATAAAGGAAAGGGAGAGAGGCAACACTGATCAAGCAGAGGAACTTTCATAGCAAGAATGATAACAACAGGCTCATGCCTCGAAATTAGGGAACATAACATAATTTCATAAAAAATTTTAAGTTACAGCCCTGATTATTTCCTGCCACTGAATTTTCCTCTCATCCTTCTATTTCCTCTTTAGATCCACCATTTCTCTCATATTTAAGTGTCTGGCATCATTTAAACTGAGATTTACAAGCACAAATATCAGTCAGATGATAACTGTTGAAGGGCCAAACAAAGAATGACTTTTGGGGCCAATTTCGAGACCTCCTTGACACTGCACATGCGCAGTGGAGGAAAGGTATGGAGGACCATATAGGACATGTAATTTTCGGTTTTAGATGCAAATTTTGGGGATTGGGGGACAAAATTTGTGTTTGGCCCTAGAATTTAAGAGTTAGCACCAGCTAAGTCTGGGTCATTGGTACAGTATAAAAATATTAATTGGCGGTTTTTATCCCCGCATTTTAAAAAATGCGGGGATATTGTCATGATCTCCGTCCGTACGTCCGGTTTTGTTAATTCGAAACGCTGTAACTTTCTACAGTTGTTTGATAGGGTCTGTGCAACCCAAAAATACAACTTTTAAATTTTTGTGCCACCAGGTGGCTTCTGTGGAGCCACTTAAAAAATGCGTTATTTTTTCACTTTTTTGCTGAATAGTCCCAACCTATGTAATGCAGAGTTCTAAAATTACACTAGGGTGTTGCTAAATGATCTGTAGATATGTAGGAAGGTTTCGGATTTTTCGGGTGCCACGTGGCTGTGCCACCGTAGCCACTTTTGTGTTTTCTTAGACCGTTTCTGGCAAAAGGCTCGTAGGATATGTAATTCGAAATGCTAAATCCATGCTCAGATGTTGCAGTAGGGTCTATAGATGCGCACGAAGGTTTCGGATTTTTCGGGTGCCACGTGGCTCTGCCACCGTAGCCACTTTCGTGTTTTCTTAGACCGTTTCCGGCAAAAGGCTCCTAGGGTATGTAATTCGAAACGCTAAAACCATGCTCAAATGTTGCAGTAGGGTCTGTAGATGTGCACGAAGGTTTCAGATTTTTCAGGTGCCACGTGGCTGCGCCACCATTGCCACTTTCGTGTTTTCTTAGACCGTTTCCGGCGAAAGACTCTTAGGGTATGTAATTCGAAACGCTAAAACCATGCTCAAATGTTGCAGTGGGGTCTGTAGATGCGCACGAAGGTTTCGGATTTTTCAGGTGCCACGTGGCTGTGCCACCGTTGCCACTTTTGTGTTTTCTTAGACCGTTTCCGGCGATAGGCTCCTAGGGTATGTAATTCGAAACGCTAAAACCATGCTCAAATGTTGCAGTGGGGTCTGTAGATGTGCACGAAGGTTTCGGATTTTTCAGCTGCCACCTGGCTGCGCCACCATTGCCACTTTCGTGTTTTCTTAGACCGTTTCCGGCGAAAGGCTCCTAGGGTATGTAATTCGAAACGCTAAAACCATGTTCAAATGTTGGAGTAGGGTCTGTAGATGTGCACAAAGGTTTCCGATTTTTCAGGTGCCACGTGGCTGTGCCACCGTTGCGGCTTTTGTGTTTTCTTAGACCGTTTCCGACGAAAGGCTCCTAGGGTATGTAATTCGAAATCCTAAAACCATGCTCAAATGTTGCAGTGGGGTCTGTAGATGCGCACGAAGGTTTTGGATTTTTCAGCTGCCATGTGGCTGCGCCACCATTGCCACTTTCGTGTTTTCTTAGACCGTTTCCGTCGAAAGGCTCCTAGGGTATGTAATTCGAAACACTAAAACCATGCTCAAATGTTGTAGTGGGGTCTGTAGATGCGCACGAAGGTTTCCGATTTTTCAGGTACCACGTGGCTGTGCCACCGTTGCCACTTTTGTGTTTTCTTAGACCGTTTCTGGCGAAAGGCTCCTAGGGTATGTAATTCGAAATGCTAAAACCATTCTCAAATGCTGCATTGGAGTCTGTAGATGCGCACGAAGGTTTCAGATTTTTCAGCTGCCATGTGGCTGCGCCACCATTGCCACTTTCGTGTTTTCTTAGACTGTTTCCGGCGAAAGGCTCCTAGGGTATGTAATTCGAAATGCTAAAAGCACGCTCAGATGTTGCAGTAGGGTCTGTAGATGCGCACAAAGGTTTTGGATTTTTCAGGTGCCACGTGGCTGTGCCACCGTTGCCACTTTTGTGTTTTCTTAGACCGTTTCCGGCGAAAGGCTCCTGGGGTATGTAATTCGAAATGCTAAAACCATGCTCAAATGTTGCAGTGGGGTCTGCAGATGCGCACGGAGATTTCGGATTTTTCAGCTGCCACCTGGCTGCGACACCATTGCCACTTTCGTGTTTTCTTAGACCGTTTCCGGCGAAAGGCTGCAAGGGTATGTAATTCGAAATGCTAAAACCATGCTCAAATGTTGCAGTAGGGTCTGTAGATGTGCACGAAGGTTTCCGATTTTTCAGGTGCCACGTGGCTGTGCCACCATTGCCACTTTTGTGTTTTCTTAGACTGTTTCCGGCGAAAGGCTCCTAGGGTATGTAATTCGAAACGCTAAAACCATGCTCAAATGTTGCAGTGGGGTCTGTAGATGCGCACGAAGGTTTCAGATTTTTCAGCTGCCATGTGGCTGCGCCACCATTGCCACTTTCGTGTTTTCTTAGACTGTTTCCGGCGAAAGGCTCCTAGGGTATGTAATTCGAAATGCTAAAAGCACGCTCAGATGTTGCAGTAGGGTCTGTAGATGCGCACAAAGGTTTTGGATTTTTCAGGTGCCACGTGGCTGTGCCACCGTTGCCACTTTTGTGTTTTCTTAGACCGTTTCCGGCGAAAGGCTCCTGGGGTATGTAATTCGAAATGCTAAAACCATGCTCAAATGTTGCAGTGGGGTCTGCAGATGCGCACGGAGATTTCGGATTTTTCAGCTGCCACCTGGCTGCGACACCATTGCCACTTTCGTGTTTTCTTAGACCGTTTCCGGCGAAAGGCTGCAAGGGTATGTAATTCGAAATGCTAAAACCATGCTCAAATGTTGCAGTAGGGTCTGTAGATGTGCACGAAGGTTTCCGATTTTTCAGGTGCCACGTGGCTGTGCCACCATTGCCACTTTTGTGTTTTCTTAGACTGTTTCCGGCGAAAGGCTCCTAGGGTATGTAATTCGAAACGCTAAAACCATGCTCAAATGTTGCAGTGGGGTCTGTAGATGCGCACGAAGGTTTCGGATTTTTCAGGTGCCACGTGGCTGTGCCACCGTTGCCACTTTTGTGTTTTCTTAGACCGTTTCCGGCGAAAGGCTCCTAGGGTATGTAATTCGAAACGCTAAAACCATGCTCAAATGTTTCAGTGGGGTCTGTAGATGTGCACAAAGGTTTCAGATTTTTCAGCTGCCTAGTGGCTGTGCTGTTGCCACTTTCACATTTTCTTAGACCATTTCCGGTGAAAGGCTCCTAGGGTATGTAATTCGAAATCCTAAAACCATGCTCAAATGTTGCAGTTGGGTCTGTAGATGCCCACGAAGGTTTTGGATTTTTGGGGTGCCACGTGGCTGTGCTTCCGTTGCCTCTTTCATGTTCTCTTAGACCATTTCCGTCGAAAGGCTCCTACAGTATGTATTTCAAAATGGTAAAACCATGCTCAAATGTTGCAGTAGGGTCTGTAGATGTGCACAAAGATTTCGGATTGTTCAGGTGCCACGTGGCTGTACCAGCATTGCCACTTTCGTGTTTTCTTAGACCGTTTCCGGCGAAAGTCTCCTAGAGTATGTAATTCGAAACGCTAAAACCATGCTGAGATGTTGCAGTAGAGTCTGTAAATGCGTAGGAAGGTTTTGGATTTTTTGGGTGCTAAGTGGCTGTGTCACCGTTGCCACTTTTGTGTTTTCTTAGACCGTTTCCAGCGAAAGGCTCCTAGGGTAAGTAATTCAAAATGCTTAACACATGCTCAAATGTTGCAGTAAGGTCTGTAGATGCGTACAAAGGTTTCAGATTTTTCAGATGCCACGTGGCAGTGCCACCGTTTTTCTTTCGTGTTTTCTTAGATCATTTCCGGCGAAAAGCTCCCAGAGTATGTAATTTGAAATGCTAAAACTATGCTCAAAAGTTGCAGTACTTAGGGTCTGTAGATGTGCACGAAGGTTTCGGATTTTTGGGGTGCCACCGTTGCCACTTTCATGTTTTCTTAGACCGTTTCCGGCGAAAGGCTCCCAGGGTACATGTATGTAATTCGAAACGCTAAAACCATGCCCAAATGTTGCAGTGGAGTCTGTAGGTGCACACGAAGCTGTGTCACCTGTGCCACTCAATATGATTTTAGTGTGTCATATAATACATTTCTTCTTTGTATCAAGCATTCATACAAAGTCAAGGATGCAAATGCGGGGATACACTATAGTGTGTTTTGCACACAAGTGACACCATCTAGTTTAGAATAGCACTGGCCGGTTTTGGACGATATGTTGAACCCAACACAAAACAGGTGTGACAGCTGGTGGAAAACATCCAAAGTTGACCAAAGGAACCCCAGTCCCTGGGCGATGATATTTTCAAATGTTCTAATGTTGTATACCAAATATTAAAAGAATCTGACTGATGGATCTGAAGAAGATTTTTAAAGATTACTCTCCATACTGCACTAAGTTAAAATTCGGACTCCCATGGGGAGCCCAAAATATTAACCCAGGGACTCGATTTGAACAAACTTGAATCTGCCCCCTCCCCTAGAGGGGGGAGGGCAGTTTTGGTAAAATAATTGGGGACAGTTCGGCCTGGGGACAATTCAGGTTTCATGACAACAGTCAACAAGAGTGTCAGACCTGGTGGATGATTTGGGTAAAATACAGGTTATCAGACAGGATTTCAAATGTGAATGGAATCTAAAAAATTGAGAATTGAGAGAAATGTAGCTTGAACCATGTTGGTGGGAGGGGTGTTAACATAATAAAAATATAGAAAAAAAAGCTTAAAAAACACAAAATGGCCACCATTCCGCCATCTTGGATTCTGAAAAAAAAATATTAAGCGTGCATCATCCCTTCAGAACCATTTATCCACGTACCAAATATGAAAGGTGTAGCTTAAAGCATGTTGGAGGGTGAGGTGGTAACATAAAAACAGACAGACAGACAGACGAACAGACAGACAGACAGATGTTAGATTTTGAAAAATAAATACTGAGCGTGCATAATCCCCTCACAACCCTTTATCCATGTACCATATATGAAAGGTGAAGCTTGTACCATGTTGGAGGGAGGGTGGAAACATAAAATAGAGAAAAAGCTCAAAAAACACAAAAATGGCTGCCATGGCACCATCTTAAATTTAGAAAAAAATATATTGAACATGCATCATCTCATCACAACCCTCTATCCATGTGCCAAATATGAAAAGTGTAGCTTGAACCATGTTGGAGTGAGGGGTGGTAACATAAAATAGAGAAAAAGGCTTAAAAAAACACAACAAAAGTTAAAAAATTTATAGTAATTTATGTATTTTTTATACTTACCAATGACCCAGACATAGCTGGTGCTAACTCTTAAAAATCTAGGGCCAAACACAAATTTTGCCCCCCAATCCCCAAAATTTGCATCTAAAACCAAAGAAATCATGTCCTAAAAGGTCCTCCATACTTTGCCTCCACTGCGCATGCGCAGTGTCAAGGAGGTCTCGAAATTGGCGCCAATTATCATTCTTACAAGCAGTGTCTGGTCAGCGCTATGTACTCAGCGGGGAGGTATGAGTTCCCAACTCCTGGGAGGGCCATCCCCGTCTGGGTCATTGGTAAGTATAAAAAATATATAAATTACTATAAATTTTTTAACATTTTTATACTGTACCAATGACCCAGACATAGCTGAATAGTAAAAAGGCTGGAGGGCCTAGGACATAGAGGAAAATCCAATAAGCTCAATTATATAAAATAGAGTCATCCCCTCGAGGAGAAAAGGAGTATTAGGCTTTACATGTATCTTTCTTATTTTATGATAAATTAGAAAGACACAACACCCTCCATAATTGAGCATATTAACATTCATGTTCTCTATTAACATCCAGTATAACCTTTTATACTAATTATTTCTAAAGTAAGCCAATAAATAAAGTTAGTCCAGAGAATTGAGACTCTTTATACTCTCTTAAAAGTGTCCGAGGATTGTATATTAACGCCCGTTTGACACGTAACATATACAAATGCTTCACACCGAGCTACACTTTAAAAATATGACATGAATTAACTTTACACTTTAAAACCATCTCGGTAACGACTCAGAATTACTGACTCCGGAGGAGGTATCCCCTTGCTTTCACTATAAAGCAGGTGACCTAAGGGAACACCCTCCCCCCCCCTTCCCCTTGCCCTGGGTCAAATAGCCCAGAGCGAAGAGGGCAGCCGGACGGAGTCACTGCCGGAACAGAAAGCCTGCATAACTATAGTTGCAACTGTTTAGTGGACGACATTCTGAGCAACAGATAACGGACCTAAACAATGCAAGTCTCCAGAAATGGACTCAATATTTCTGAGATAAAAATTCGTGAATGTGGATGGCTGAGACCAATATGCAGCCTTCATTAAATCTGTAATAGCAACACTAATTGCGTAAGCCCAAGATGTAGAAAGAGCTCTTACTTCATGAGCCGAAATCTTAAGCACAGACTGCTGAGTTGAAGATAGATTATCATAAGCAGTACGGATAGTTAATTGAATCCATCTAGCAATAGAATGGACCGAAATGTCCTTTCTATTAGGCATCAGAGACAGAAAGAAGCGTTTTCGTCCCTTTCTGATAAACTGAAATCTTTGTTTATAAATACGTAAAGCTCTAACTGGACAGAGTAAAGGCCTATGCCCGCCTGAAGACGGAAGGGCCTTAATAACAATAGGTTCCGGATATTTATTAGGAGCCTGATTCTTAGCCAAAAATCCAACTTTAGTAGTAAAGGTAATAGTGTTCCCGACACTACGATAGTGAGAATCGTCCACCGATAGTGCATGAAGCTCACTGACTGTTCTAGCAGAAGAGAAAGCTAAGAGAAATGCTGTCTTATAAGACAAGAATTTGAAATCTACTGTCTCAAGAGGCTCAAATGGCTTTTCTTTTAGTTTAAGAAGAACCCAAGCTAAATTCCATTTAGGAATTAATCTAAGAGTTCTAGGTCTATTTATCGAAAAGTTTCTAACTAATTTAGATAAAGAGACATTAGATCCAATTTGTAAACTATCATGATGTGCATAGGTATCAGATAACATAGACCTATAACCTTTAATAGTAACAGGCTGCAGTTTGATCTCGTCAAACAAGTATACTAGAAAGTTTGCAATGTCTGGTATGGAGGGATCAAAAATATCAACAGAATGATCCCTACACCAACGACGAAAGACCTTCCACTTAGCCGCATAGTTTAGGGAAGAGGAGGTCCTCCTACAGTTAGAAATCGCGTCCACTGCTCGTCCTGTAAAATGCTTGTCGTGCAAGAAGGACCGCACAACGGAAATACGTGAAGGTTGAGACCTTGCGGGTTGTGATGAAGTTGACGCGATTTCCCCTGCGAAAGAAGATCCTCTCGTGGAGGAAGCTTTCACGGTAAGTCCCACAGCCGACACCTGAGTAGATTTATCTACGGTCTCTGTGGAGACAGAGATGCTACCAACAGAATTTTGCATTGTGATTGTTTTATCTTTAGCAATATTTGCTGAATCAACGGCGCTGGAGGATACGCATATCCTATCATTCCGTCCAACGAGATCGATAGAGCATCTACTGCATATGCTCGGGGATCCGGACATGGTGACACATACGTCTGCAACTGATTGTTGAGTTGTGTCGCAAATAAGTCTATCATTGGTCGTTCCCATTGGTAGCAAATCTGATTGAATACCTGTTTGTTGAGAGTCCATTCTGATGGCAACAAGCGACCCTTCCGTGAAAGGGAGTCTGCTAATACATTCAGACGACCCGGAATATGACGGACCGAAAGTAAAACTTGGTGTTCTAGAACAAACAGAAGGATTCTTTCCGTTAAATTGAATAACGGAAGGGAATGAGTGCCTCCCTGGTTCCGAATATACGCTACTACTGTCGTATTGTCGGACAGGATTTGGACATGTGCTTTCTGAATAATGTTCATCCAATGACGTAGTGCAAGCCAAATTGACATCATTTCCTTGATGTTTATGTGCTTGCCTAGAAACTGCGGATCCCAAAGACCCTGGCACTTCGAATCCGTTGGGATCAATGTTGCACCCCAACCTGTTTGACTGGCATCCGTCATAATGGTAAAACTCGGATCCGGCAACTGCAGTGGAACTCCCTGAGTCAACCACTGAATGTTTGCCGAAGTCTGAATCTCTTGTTTCACTTGATTTGACAAGAGAATGTCTATATCGAGTGAATGAATCTTTACACTCCAATTCTGAGTCAAGAAAATTTGGAGAGGACGAGTGCGTAACCGCCCCATCGGAATGAGATCTGCAGCAGCTCCGCACAGACCTATCAGTCTCATGAACTCCCTCGCTGTGACTTTGTCTGAGTGAAGACAATAGCGAGCGTAACAACTGATTAATTTCGCTCTGGTTAACTGCAGACGAACAAGATTGTTGTGCGTCTCGAAGCTCATTCCCAGACGAGTGAATGACTTGGACGGCACCAGATCCGACTTCTCCTCGTTTATTATAAAACCGAGACGTCGGAGTAATAGAAGCAGATTCTGCACATCGTTCTGAAGCGTTAACTCGTTGCCGTACCTCTGAAGAATATCGTCCAGGTAGGCCGACGTTACCGCAGATGAATGAGCTCGGAAATGTATCATTACCGAGTTCATTATTCGAGTGAAAGCCCAGGGCGCTAGATTCAAACCGAAGCACATCGCCCGGAACTGATATACAACTCCTAGGACTGCGAAGCATAGATACTTTCTGAATGTCGGATGTACCATGACGTGAAAGTACGCATCTTTGAGATCTATGCTTGTAGCATACTCGTTCACCCGAATACTCGCTCTGACTGATCGAATTGTCTCCATATAAAACTTCGGAGCGACGATCAGCTTGTTTATCCAGCTTAGATCTATGACTGGACGGAACGAGCCGTCTGGTTTCGGAACCAGAAACAGATGGCTGTAGAAACCCGGTGATTCCTGGTATTCTATGACCTCTACCGCGTTCTTCGTCAGAAGAGACTGTACTTCTGATAAAAGAGCATCTCTTTTCTGCGGATTTGACGGAAGCTGAGTCCATTTTGGACTTCGAGTTAATGGAGGCTTTCGTTTGAAGGATATTCTTAGTCCTTCCGAAATTACCCCTCGGACCCAGGGGTCATCTGTAATCGACGCCCACTCGTTCATAAAACTCGATAATCTTCCGCCTACCGGAACACGATAGAGGTTCAAACCATCACCTCCTGGACCTGCGAGGCCTGCGGAAGGAGAAACGTCCTCCACGACCCGCACCTCGTCCCGTCGACCTCGGGACGTCTGACCGGTTGTCTCGGCCAGAATAACGTCCCGTACGTTAGTCGCTGCCTTGACGTCTCTAGGATAAGACCTAGAGGACGTATAAGAACCTCTATAGGAACTTCTCTTGGGCGTACTTGTCCCAGAAGTGCCTGTCTTACTCTTTTCTGCTGTATCCGACTTTTTGGAAGCGGATTTGAAAAGCAGAGAATCCGAAGCTTTCTTAGTTATCTTATCATAGATTGATGAAAGCTTGCCGTCGAAGAGAAGCTCTCCGGAGACCGAAGCGACTCTGAGAGAGTTCTTCACCTTACTATCCACGCGTGTGGATGTAGCTAGGGCTGCGTCACGTCTAACCAACTCCAGGTTTGCCACTGAAAGGGCGGAGTTATACGTGGAATAAGCTATTGCCCTTGAAAGAATTCTTAATGAGGATTGTATATCCTGGAATTCTTTCCCTTGAAGACGCAATGATAACGCCTTAGTAAGGTGGTCTGTGTATGATAAAGCGTCTAAGCTAGCTCTGTTAGACATTATTGTCGTTTCCAATGTCGTGGTTGGAATTGACATAGACGACGGTATAGACAATTCCAAGTCTTCAGCCTCGTCGTCTAGACGCAGAGGAACTCTCGGTATGCCCTGTCCTGCCGTTTCGAATTTATTCCTTGAATTGATGAAAGGCAGATTTAGAGCATTTGCAGACAAGAAACCGGCCTTGCCTGTTTTGGTAGCAAGCTTATAAATAGCGTCATTCAATAATTCAAATGTTCTTGTGACATTATTGGACTGTGTCGGAAACTCAGGGACGATGTCCCTGAACCGATCAAAAAATTCTGTGTCCAATGACGCTATCAGTCTCTTATCCGGCATCGCAGCATTCTGGTCCGACGGAACAACTTGTGGAAGGTAATGCCGGATGAAATCTAAGGCAGCTTTATGTTGTTCCAAAAGGGATAGCTCCAAATCCTCCGAATCCCTTTCGCCATCCTGTCGGACCCTATGATGTTCTCGGTCGTCCGTACCTGATGCATCAGCGGAACAATGATTATGAAAGTCAGAGGAAGATTTCCTCTTATTACAATTTATATATATATATCCTTTCATTGTAAAAAGAATACAAAAAGTCCTAGTACTCGCACCAACCCCTGAAAACAAAGATACATAATAACATGATCCATTAACATAGAAAAAACAACTGAAATCAAAAAAATTTTTTGAAAAAATATTTTTAAAAAAAAGCCCAAGTTTCTGAAAAGTAACATTGAGCCCCAATGGATCCCAAGCCTAAATGTGGACAAAATTTTTTTAAATAATTTAAAAAATTAATGCAACACTTACAAATAATAATAATGTATCTTGTTATGATTAAACTAACACAAAGACAAGAAATCCCCCTCCACAGAGACTGTTGTCAATGTAAACAAGAAGTGTATAAACACCAGAAACATGACTCCAGGCACTGATAACCATGGCCCGAAATCAGTTACCAATAATACACTATCTGATGCAAAACAGAGACTTCCAGGGAAGAAACTGCAGAACATCAGATGGTAGATGCAGAACACTACGCCTAAACACCCATGGGTGAGGACGTAAACATGGGGAAAAGAACAGAATTTATTCTGTTACCCAGCTAAAACTCCCAAGAAATTTTAGTAATAATATCACAGAAAATATGCCAAAAGCATGGGAGAATAGCAAGGGGGGACTTAAAGGAAAGGGAGAGAGGAAACACTGAACAAGCAGTGTAACTTTATAGCAAGAATGACAACAACAGGCCCATGCCTCGAAAATAGGCAACTTAACATAATTTCATACAAAAATTTTAAGTTACAGCCCTGATTATTTTCTGTCACTCATTTTTCCTCTCCTCCTTCTATTTCCTCTTTAGATCCACCATTTCTCTAATATTTATGTGTCTGGCATCATTTAAACTGAGATTTACAAGCACAAATATCAGTCAGATATGAACTGATGAAGGGCCAAACAAAGAATGATAATTGACGCCAATTTCGAGACCTCCTTGACACTGCGCATGCGCAGTGGAGGCAAAGTATGGAGGACCTTTTAGGACATGATTTCTTTGGTTTTAGATGCAAATTTTGGGGATTGGGGGGCAAAATTTGTGTTTGGCCCTAGATTTTTGAGAGTTAGCACCAGCTATGTCTGGGTCATTGGTACAGTATAAAAATATGGCCGACATGCCGCCATCTTGGATTTTGAAAAAAAAATATTGAACGTGCATCATCCCTTCCCAACCCTCTATCCATGTGCCAAATATGCAAAGTGTAGCTTGAACCATGTTGGAGGGAAGGGTGGTAACATCAAAATAGAGAAGAAAGCTTAAAAAACACAACAAAAATGGCCGCCATTCTGCCATCTTGGACTTTGAAACAAAGATTTTGAGCATGCATCATCCCCTCAGAACCATTTATCCATGTATCAAATATGAAAGGTGTAGCTTAAAGCATGTTGGAGGGAGAGGTGGTAACATAAAAACCGACAGACAGACAGAGACGGACAGACAGACAGATGGACAGAGTGCAATCCTGTAGTCCCCTTACGGTTCCCACAGGGGACTAATAATAAACACAGACAGGATACAATCCAATACATGTAATATAGTCCTCATGAAAGTGGTCATATGAACACATTGACAAAGTTTGGGTGTGTTAGAATGAAACTTTGAACTAAACCTAAAGGTTAGTTACATGACAATTTACTCGAGTTTCTATTTTCACAGAATATATATGGTTTTTAAAAACTTTCACTGGTAAATTTCCGAGTGATTTGTTTTGTTCCTTTAGGTTTAATGACACTTTCAATAGCTCAGGTCACATTGAGTCAGACAGTTTAACGGTGGAGGTAGCTGGAGTGCCCAGAGAGAACGACTGGGCAGATACAAACAACTGTCTAACTCTCCAACTTACAAACTCTGCACATCAAAATTAGCAGCGGTTGAAGGCAAGCGCACCATGGATGTGTAGTATGTCTTAGTACACAAAAACACCATGTCTGTACCATCGATGTGTAGTATGCCTTAGTACACAACAACACCATGTCTGTACCATCGATGTGTAGTATGCCGTTAGTACACAATACTACCATGTCTGTACCATCGATGTGTAGTATGTCTTAGTACACAGCAACACCATGTCTGTACCATCGATGTGTAGTATGTCTTAGTACACAACACTACCATGTCTGTACCATCGATGTGTAGTATGCCGTTAGTACACAATACTACCATGTCTGTACCATGGATGTGTAGTATGTCTTAGTACACAACAACACCATGTCAGTACCATCGATGTGTAGTATGTCTTAGTACACAACAACACCATGTCTGTACCATCGATGTGTAGTATGCCTCAGCACACAACAACACCATGTCTGTACCATCGATGTGTAGTATGTCTTAGTACACAAAAACACCATGTCTGTACCACCGATGTGTAGTATGTCTTAGTACACAAAAACACCATGTCTGTACCATCGATGTGTAGTATACCTTAGTACACAACAACACCATGTCTGTACCATTGATGTGTAGTATGCCTCAGTACACATCAACACCATGTCTGTACCATCGATGTGTAGTATGTCTTAGTACACAAAAACCCCATGTCTGTACCATCGATGTGTAGTATACCTTAGTACACAACAACACCATGTCTGTACCATCGATGTGTAGTATGCCTCAGTACACAACAACACCATGTCTGTACCATCGATGTGTAGTATACCTTAGTACACAACAACACCATGTCTGTACCATCGATGTGTAGTATGCCTCAGTACACAACAACACCATGTCTGTACCATCGATGTGTAGTATGTCTTAGTACACAAAAACACCATGTCTGTACCATCGATGTGTAGTATACCTTAGTACACTACAACACCATGTCTGTACCATCGATGTGTAGTATGCCTCAGTACACAACAACACCATGTCTGCACCATCGATGTGTAGTATACCTTTGTACACAACAACACCATGTCTGTACTATCAATGTGTAGTATGCCTTAGTACACAACACCATGTCTGTACCATCGATGTGTAGTATGCCTCAGTACACAATAACACCATGTCTGTACCATCGATGTGTAGTATACCTTAGTACACAACAACACCATGTCTGTACCATCAATGTGTAGTATGCCTTAGTACACAACAACACCATGTCTGTACCATCGACATGTAGAATGTCTTAGTACACAACAACACGATGTCTGTACCATTGATGTGTAGTATGCCATAGTACACAAAACCATGTCTGTACCATCGATGTGTAGTATGCCTTAGTACACAACACCATGTCTGTACCATCGATCTGTAGTATGCCTTAGTACACAGCACCACCATGTCTGTACCATCGATGTGTAGTATGTATTAGTACACAACAACACGATGTTTGTACCATCGATGTGTAGTATGTCTTAGTACACAACAACACCATGTCTGTACCATCGATGTGTAGTATGTCTTAGTACACAACAACACCATGTCTGTACCATCAATGTGTAGTATGCTTTAGTACACAACAACACGATGTCTGTACCATCGATGTGTAGTACGTCTTAGTACACAACAACACCATGTCTGTACCATAGATGTGTAGTATGCCTTGGTACACAACAACACCATGTCTGTACCATCGATGTGTAGTATGCCTTAGTACACAACACCACCATGTCTGTACCATAGATGTGTAGTATGCCTTGGTACACAACAACACCATGTCTGTACCATCGATGTGTAGTATGCCTTAGTACACAACAACACCATGTCTGTACCATTGACGTGTAGTATGTCTTAGTATACAGCACCACCATGTCTGTACCATCGATGTGTAGTATGCCTTAGTACACACCATAGATGTGTAGTATGTCTTAGTACACAACACCATGTCTGTACCATAGATGTGTAGTATGCCTTAGTACACAACAATACCATGTCTGTACCATCGATGTGTAGTATGCCTTAGTACACAACACTACCATGTCTGTACCATAGATGTGTAGTATGCCTTAGTACACAACACCATGTCTGTACCATTGATGTGTAGTATGCCTTAGTACACAACACCATGTCTGTACCATCGATGTGTAGTATGTCTTAGTACACAACAACACCATGTCTGTACCATCGATGTGTAGTATGCCGTAGTACACAACACCATGTCTGTACCATAGATGTGTAGTATGCCTTAGTACACAACACCATGTCTGTAACATCGATGTGTAGTATGCCTTAGTACACACTACCATGTCTGTACCATCGATGTCTAGTATGCCTTAGTAACAACAACACCATGTCTGTACCATCAATGTGTAGTATGTCTTAGTATACAGCACCACCATGTCTGTACTATCAATGTGTAGTATGCCTTAGTATACAGCACCACCATGTCTGTACCATCGATGTGTAGTATGCCTTAGTGCACAGCAACACCATGTCTGTACCATAGATGTGTAGTGTGCTTTAGTACACAACACTACCATGTCTGTACAATAGATGTGTAGTATGCCTTAGTACACAACAGCACCATGTCTGTACCATCGATGTGCAGTATGCCTTAGTACACAACACTACCATGTCTGTACCATCGATGTGTAGTATGCCTTAGTACACAACACTACCATGTCTGTACCATCGATGTGTAGTATGCCTTAGTACACAACACCATGTCTGTACCATCGATCTGTAGTATGCCTTAGTACACAACACCATGTCTGTACCATCGATGTGTAGTATGCTTTAGTATACAGCACCACCATGTCTGTACCATCAATGTGTAGTATGCCTTAGTACACAACAACACCATGTCTGTACCATCAATGCGTAGTATGCCTTAGTATACAGCAACACCATGTCTGTACCATCGATGTGTAGTATACCGTAGTATACAGCACCACCATGTCTGTACCATCTATGTGTAGTATGCCTTAGTACAACACCATGTCTGTACCATAGATGTGTAGTGTGCTTTAGTACACAACACTACCATGTCTATACCATAGATGTGTAATATGCTTTAGTACACAACAACACCATGGCTGTACCATAGATGTGTAGTATGCCTTAGTATGCAACAACACCATGTCTGTACCATAGATGTGTAGTATGCCTTAGTACACAACAACACCATGTCTGTACCATCGATGTGTAGTATGCCTTAGTACACACCACCATGTCTGTACAATAGATGTGTAGTCTGCCTTAGTACACAACAACACCATGTCTGTACCATCGATGTGTAGTATGCCTTAGTACACACCACCATGTATGTACAATAGATGTGTAGTATGCCTTAGTACACAACAGCACCATGTCTGTACCATAGATGTGTAGTATGCCTTAGTACACACCACCATGTCTGTACCATAGATGTGTAGTATGCCTTAGTACACACCACCATGTCTGTACAATAGATGTGTAGTATGCCTTAGTACACAACAGCAACATATCTGTACCATCGATGTGTAGTATGCTTTAGTACACAACACCATGTCTGTACCATCGATGTGTAGTATGCTTTAGTACACAACACCATGTCTGTACCATAGATGTGTAGTATGCTTTAGTACACAACACCATGTCTGTACCATTGATGTGTAGTATGCTTTAGTACACAACACCATGTCTGTACCATAGATGTGCAGTATGCCTTAGTACACAACAACACCATGTCTGTACCATAGATGTGTAGTATGCTTTAGTACACAACACTACCATATCTGTACCATCGATGTGTAGTATGCCTTGGTATACAGCACCACCATGTCTGTACCATCAATGTCTAGTATGCCTTAGTACACAACAACACGATGTCTGTACCATCGACGTGTAGTATGCCTTAATATACAGCACCACCATGTCTGTACCATCGATGTGTAGTATGCCTTAGTATACAGCACCACCATGTCTGTACCATCTATGTGTAGTATGCCTTAATATACAGCACCACCATGTCTGTAACATCGATGTGTAGTATGCCTTAATATACAGCACCACAATGTCTGTACCATCGATGTGTAGTATGCCTCAATATACAGCACCACCATGTCTGTACCATTGATGTGTAGTATGTCTTAGTACACAACACCATGTCTGTACCATCGATGTGTAGTATGCCTTAGTACACAACAATACCATGTCTGTACCATCAATGTGTAGTATGCCTTAGTATACAGCACCACCATGCCTGTACCATCGATGTGTAGTATGCCTTAGTACACAACACCACCATGTCTGTACCATAGATGCGTAGTATGCCTTAGTATACAGCACCACCATATCTGTACCATCAATGTGTAGTATGTCTTAGTACACAACACTACCATGTCTGTACCATCAATGTTTAGTATGTCTTAGTACACAACACTACCATGTCTGTACCATCGATGTGTAGTATGCCTTAGTACACAACACCACCATGTCTGTACCATAGATGTGTAGTAAGCCTTAGTATACAGCACCACGTCTGTAACATTGATGTGTAGTATGCCTTAGTACACAACACCACCATGTATGTACCATCAATGTGTAGGATGTCTTTGGGAGCGCGGTGGCTCAGTAGGTAGAGATGCAGGCTGCAAGCCGAGAGGTCCTCGGTTCGAATCCCACCTGCGGCAACCGCGTTGTGTCCTTGGGCAAGACACTTCATCTCCATTGCCCACGTGGGGGCATGATGACGCCGTGTACTAAGGCGTACTGCACGTCGATGGTATGCATGTCTTCAACCAATCTAACCCTGCCTGTGCTGCAGTGCGGAGTTACGATGTTGGGGAGCTGGCAGCTGCTCGTCGTTGCTCGGTGGTTCTCTCCGGGTACATCCGGCTTCCTCCACCCGTAAAACTGTCACGGTCATGATTAGCCATTGTGCATAAATATGTGACCTTAAACATCAATAAAAATAAAATAAAAATAAAGTAGTATGTCTTAGTACACAACACTACCATGTCTGTACCATCGATGTGTAGTATGCCTTAGTACACAGCACCACCATGTCTGTACCATCGATGTGTAGTATGCCTTAGTACACAACACTACCATGTCTGTACCATCGATGTGTAGTATGCCTTAGTACACAACACCACCATGTCTGTACCATCGATGTGTAGTATGTCTTAGTACACAACACCATGTCTGTACCATTGATGTGTAGTATGCCTTAGTACACAACAATACCATGTCTGTACCATCGATGTGTAGTATGCCTTAGTACACAACACCACCATGTCTGTACCATCGATGTGTAGTATGTCTTAGTACACAACACCATGCCTGTACCATTGATGTGTAGTATGCCTTAGTACACAACAATACCATGTCTGTACTATCGATGTGTAGTATGCCTTAGTACACAACACCACCATGTCTGTACCATCGATGTGTAGTATGCCTTAGTACACAACAATACCATGTCTGTACTATCGATGTGTAGTATGTCTTAGTACACAACACCATGTCTGTACCATTGATGTGTAGTATGCCTTAGTACACAACACCACCATGTCTGTACTATCGATGTGTAGTATGCCTTAGTACACAACACCACGTCTGTACCATTGATGTGTAGTATGCCTTAGTACACAACAATACCATGTCTGTACTATCGATGTGTAGTATGCCTTAGTATACAGTACCACGTTTGTAACATTGATGTGTAGTATGCCTTAGTACACAACACCACCATGTCTGTACCATCGATGTGTAGCATGCCTTAGTACACAATACTACCATGTCTGTATCATCGATGTGTAGTATGTCTTAGTACACAGCAACACCATGTCTGTACCATCGATGTGTAGTATGCCTTAGTACACAACACTACCATGTCTGTACCATACTTGTGTAGTGTGCCTTACTACACAACACTACCATGTCTGTACCATCGATGTGTAGAAAGCCTTAGTACACAACACTACCACGTCTGTACCATAGATGTGTAGTATACCTTAGTACACAACAACACCATGTCTGTACCATCGATGTGTAGTATGCCTTAGTACACAACAACACCATGTCTGTACCATGGATGTGTAGTATGTCTTAGTACACAACAACACCATGTCTGTACCATCGATGTGTAGTATGCCTTAGTACACAACACTACCATGTCTGTACCATCGATGTGTAGTATGCCTTAGTACACAACACTACCATGTCTGTACCATCGATGTGTAGTATGCCTTAGTACACAACACCATGTCTGTACCATCGATCTGTAGTATGCCTTAGTACACAACACCATGTCTGTACCATCGATGTGTAGTATGCTTTAGTATACAGCACCACCATGTCTGTACCATCAATGTGTAGTATGCCTTAGTACACAACAACACCATGTCTGTACCATCAATGCGTAGTATGCCTTAGTATACAGCAACACCATGTCTGTACCATCGATGTGTAGTATACCGTAGTATACAGCACCACCATGTCTGTACCATCTATGTGTAGTATGCCTTAGTACAACACCATGTCTGTACCATAGATGTGTAGTGTGCTTTAGTACACAACACTACCATGTCTATACCATAGATGTGTAATATGCTTTAGTACACAACAACACCATGGCTGTACCATAGATGTGTAGTATGCCTTAGTATGCAACAACACCATGTCTGTACCATAGATGTGTAGTATGCCTTAGTACACAACAACACCATGTCTGTACCATCGATGTGTAGTATGCCTTAGTACACACCACCATGTCTGTACAATAGATGTGTAGTATGCCTTAGTACACAACAACACCATGTCTGTACCATCGATGTGTAGTATGCCTTAGTACACACCACCATGTATGTACAATAGATGTGTAGTATGCCTTAGTACACAACAGCACCATGTCTGTACCATAGATGTGTAGTATGCCTTAGTACACACCACCATGTCTGTACCATAGATGTGTAGTATGCCTTAGTACACACCACCATGTCTGTACAATAGATGTGTAGTATGCCTTAGTACACAACAGCAACATATCTGTACCATCGATGTGTAGTATGCTTTAGTACACAACACCATGTCTGTACCATCGATGTGTAGTATGCTTTAGTACACAACACCATGTCTGTACCATAGATGTGTAGTATGCTTTAGTACACAACACCATGTCTGTACCATTGATGTGTAGTATGCTTTAGTACACAACACCATGTCTGTACCATAGATGTGCAGTATGCCTTAGTACACAACAACACCATGTCTGTACCATAGATGTGTAGTATGCTTTAGTACACAACACTACCATATCTGTACCATCGATGTGTAGTATGCCTTGGTATACAGCACCACCATGTCTGTACCATCAATGTCTAGTATGCCTTAGTACACAACAACACGATGTCTGTACCATCGACGTGTAGTATGCCTTAATATACAGCACCACCATGTCTGTACCATCGATGTGTAGTATGCCTTAGTATACAGCACCACCATGTCTGTACCATCTATGTGTAGTATGCCTTAATATACAGCACCACCATGTCTGTAACATCGATGTGTAGTATGCCTTAATATACAGCACCACAATGTCTGTACCATCGATGTGTAGTATGCCTCAATATACAGCACCACCATGTCTGTACCATTGATGTGTAGTATGTCTTAGTACACAACACCATGTCTGTACCATCGATGTGTAGTATGCCTTAGTACACAACAATACCATGTCTGTACCATCAATGTGTAGTATGCCTTAGTATACAGCACCACCATGCCTGTACCATCGATGTGTAGTATGCCTTAGTACACAACACCACCATGTCTGTACCATAGATGCGTAGTATGCCTTAGTATACAGCACCACCATATCTGTACCATCAATGTGTAGTATGTCTTAGTACACAACACTACCATGTCTGTACCATCAATGTTTAGTATGTCTTAGTACACAACACTACCATGTCTGTACCATCGATGTGTAGTATGCCTTAGTACACAACACCACCATGTCTGTACCATAGATGTGTAGTAAGCCTTAGTATACAGCACCACGTCTGTAACATTGATGTGTAGTATGCCTTAGTACACAACACCACCATGTATGTACCATCAATGTGTAGGATGTCTTTGGGAGCGCGGTGGCTCAGTAGGTAGAGATGCAGGCTGCAAGCCGAGAGGTCCTCGGTTCGAATCCCACCTGCGGCAACCGCGGTGTGTCCTTGGGCAAGACACTTCATCTCCATTGCCCACGTGGGGGCATGATGACGCCGTGTACTAAGGCGTACTGCACGTCGATGGTATGCATGTCTTCAACCAATCTAACCCTGCCTGTGCTGCAGTGCGGAGTTACGATGTTGGGGAGCTGGCAGCTGCTCGTCGTTGCTCGGTGGTTCTCTCCGGGTACATCCGGCTTCCTCCACCCGTAAAACTGTCACGGTCATGATTAGCCATTGTGCATAAATATGTGACCTTAAACATCAATAAAAATAAAATAAAAATAAAGTAGTATGTCTTAGTACACAACACTACCATGTCTCTACCATCGATGTGTAGTATGCCTTAGTACACAGCACCACCATGTCTGTACCATCGATGTGTAGTATGCCTTAGTACACAACACTACCATGTCTGTACCATCGATGTGTAGTATGCCTTAGTACACAACACCACCATGTCTGTACCATCGATGTGTAGTATGTCTTAGTACACAACACCATGTCTGTACCATTGATGTGTAGTATGCCTTAGTACACAACAATACCATGTCTGTACCATCGATGTGTAGTATGCCTTAGTACACAACACCACCATGTCTGTACCATCGATGTGTAGTATGTCTTAGTACACAACACCATGTCTGTACCATTGATGTGTAGTATGCCTTAGTACACAACAATACCATGTCTGTACTATCGATGTGTAGTATGCCTTAGTACACAACACCACCATGTCTGTACCATCGATGTGTAGTATGCCTTAGTACACAACAATACCATGTCTGTACTATCGATGTGTAGTATGTCTTAGTACACAACACCATGTCTGTACCATTGATGTGTAGTATGCCTTAGTACACAACACCACCATGTCTGTACTATCGATGTGTAGTATGCCTTAGTACACAACACCACGTCTGTACCATTGATGTGTAGTATGCCTTAGTACACAACAATACCATGTCTGTACTATCGATGTGTAGTATGCCTTAGTATACAGTACCACGTCTGTAACATTGATGTGTAGTATGCCTTAGTACACAACACCACCATGTCTGTACCATCGATGTGTAGCATGCCTTAGTACACAATACTACCATGTCTGTACCATCGATGTGTAGTATGTCTTAGTACACAGCAACACCATGTCTGTACCATCGATGTGTAGTATGCCTTAGTACACAACACTACCATGTCTGTACCATACTTGTGTAGTGTGCCTTACTACACAACACTACCATGTCTGTACCATCGATGTGTAGAAAGCCTTAGTACACAACACTACCACGTCTGTACCATAGATGTGTAGTATACCTTAGTACACAACAACACCATGTCTGTACCATCGATGTGTAGTATGCCTTAGTACACAACAACACCATGTCTGTACCATGGATGTGTAGTATGTCTTAGTACACAACAACACCATGTCTGTACCATCGATGTGTAGTATACATTAGTACACAACACCATGTCTGTTCCATACACTTGTAGTATGCCTTAGTATACAGCACCACCATGTCTGTAACCATGATGTGTAGTATACCTTAGTACACAACAACATCATGTCTGTTCCATAGACTTGTAGTATGCCTTAGTATACAGCACCACCATGTCTGTAACATCGTGTAGTATGCCTTAGTACACAACACTACCATATCTGTACCATAGATGTGTAGTATGCCTTAGTATACAGCACCACCATGTCTGTACCATCGATGTGTAGTATGCCTTAGTACACAACACCATGTCTGTACCATAGATGTGTAGTATGTCTTAGTACACAACAACACCATGTCTGTACCATAGATGTGTAGTGTGCCTTAGTACACAACACTACCATGTCTGTACTATCGATGTGTAGAAAGTCTTAGTACACAACACTACCATGTCTGTACCATAGATGTGGAGTATGTCTTAGTACACAACACTACCATGTCTGTACTATCGATGTGTAGAAAGTCTTAGTACACAACACTACCATGTCTGTACCATAGATGTGTAGTATGCCTTAGTATACAGCACCACCATGTATGTACCATCGATGTGTAGTATGCCTTAGTATACAGCACCACCATGTCTGTACCATCGATGTGTAGTATGCCTTAGTACACAACACCATGTCTGTACCATAGATGTGTAGTATGCCTTAGTACACAACAACACCATGTCTGTACCATAGATGTGTAGTATGCCTCAGTACACAACAACACCATGTCTGTAGCATAGATGTGTAGTATGCCTTAGTACACAACACCACCATGTCTGTACCATCGATGTGTAGTATGCCTTAGTACACAACACCATGTCTGTACCATCGATGTGTAGTATGCCTTAGTACACAACAACACCATGTCTGTACCATAGATGTGTAGTATGCCTTAGTACACAACACTACCATGTCTGTACCATAGATGTGTAGTATGCCTTAGTATACAGCACCACCATGTCTGTACCATAGATGTGTAGTACGCCTTAGTACACAACACTACCATGTCTGTACCAAAGATGTGTTGTATGCCTTGGTATACAGCACCACCATGTATGTACCATCGATGTGTAGTATGCCTTAGTATACAGCACCACCATGTCTGTACCATCGATGTGTAGTATGCCTTAGTATACAGCACCACCATGTCTGTAACCTCAATGTGTGGTATGCCTTAGTACACAACACTACCATGTCTGTACCATTGATGTGTAGTACGCCTTAGTATACAGCACCACCATGTCCCCATATAGGCAATCAGGATTAAGTGTGTTGCCCATAGACACAATGCAGTTACCAACGGCCAGGATCAAACCATCAACCTTTTGGTTCAAAGACAAATGCTCTAATTACTGAGGCACCACACTCCCTTCAGGATGAGTGGCCTAAGTAATGCACTCCCTTCAGGATGAGTGACCTAAGTAATGCCCTCCCTTCAGGATGAGTGACCTAAGTAATGCACTCCCTTCAGGGTGAGTGACCTAAGTAATGCACTCCCTTCAGGATGAGTGACCTAAGAAATGCACTTCCTTCAGGATGAGTGACCTAAGTAATGCACTCCCTTCAGGATGAGTGACCTAAGTAATGCACTCCCTTCAGGATGAGTGACCTAAGTAATGCACTCCCTTCAGGGTGAGTGGTGTAAGTAATGCACTCCCTTCAGGATGAGTGGCCTAAGTAATGCACTGCCTTCAGGATGAGTGGCCTAAGTAATGCACTCCCTTCAGGATGAGTGACCTAAGTAATGCACTCCCTTCAGGATGAGTGACCTAAGTAATGCACTCCCTTCAGGGTGAGTGGCCTAAGTAATGCACTCCATTCAGGATGAGTGGCCTAAGTAATGCACTCCCTTCAGGATGAGTGACCTAAGTAATGCACTCCCTTCAGGTTGAGTGACCTAAGTAATGCACTCCCTTCAGGTTGAGTGACCTAAGTAATGCACTCCCTTCAGGTTAAGTGACCTAAGTAATGCACTACCTTCAGGGTGAGTGGCCTAAGTAATGCACTCCCTTCAGGTTGAGTGACCTAAGTAATGCACTCCCTTCAGGGTGAACGGTGTAAGTAATGCACTCCCTTCAGGGTGAGCAGTGTAAAAAATGCACTCCCTTCAGGGTGAGCGGTGTAAGTAATGCACTCCCTTCAGGGTGAGCGGTGTAAGTACTGCAGGTATTCATTCTTACCTATTATGCCGTGTTTAGGTATGTTTTTCTCATTCCTCTCCTTTAGGGGCTTCACACTAGGAACACCACAGCCACTTCCACCTCTACTAAGAAGTCCATCTTTTGGTGAGTCCGTGTTTGTAACACAATCCCTCTTTTTGATATTCCCTTGTAAAGGTATGATAGGTGAAGTGCGACCATCGTCGCTCATATCAGAAACTGAAGGTGAGTCAATTCTTCCAAGATTCATTCTCCTTGGGCTATGTGTTGCTGAAATATTACGTCTTGAAGATCGTGGTGAATTTGAAAATGCACTTGTCAAGCCTGGAGTCTTCTCTATAATAGGTTTCTTTTTACTGTTACTCAATAAGGAGAACTGTTTTCTATCGAATGTATATCTAACATAGTAGGTGTCAAGTCCATTTGCATCAAGTCTTTTTTCAGTTAATATGTCAGGTAAACAGCCGTTAGAACATTCTTTGACCTGTGAAAAAAAAGATTTTAATTATCTTAAAAATACCAACCAAATATTTACTTCAACATCAACCTCTCTGTCCCATTATAATCAACTAACAACATCAACCTTACCGTGTAATTAAAATCAACTGTCTAACAACATCAACCGTTCATTCTCATTAAAATCAACTCTCTAACAACATCAACCCTATGTTCTCATTAAAATCAACTCTCTAGCAACATCAACCCTACCTTCTTATTAAAATCAACTCTCTAACAACATCAACTCTACCTTCTTAATAAAATCAACTCTATAACAACATCAACATTACCGTCTCTTAAAAATCAACTCTCTAACAACATCAACCCTACCTTCTTATTAAAATCAACTCTCTAACAACATCAACCCTACCTTCTCATTAAAATCAACTCTCTAACATCAACCCTACCTTCTCATTAAAATCAACTCTCTAACATCAACCCTGTATTCACATTAAACTTAACTCTCCAACATTACCCTACATTCTTATTAAAATCAACTCTCTAACATCAACCCAACCTCCTCATTAAAATCAACTCTCTACCTTACAAAAACAAACCAGGAAATAGTATCTTTTCTTTTGTTTGTCACTGTGACAACAGTTTTATGCCAATCATCCCAGACTTGGTACCTGTTACTAGGATTGTGATCAAATAGTTTGGCACGGTGTTGTACTATTAGTACGATGTTTTATTTATTTATTTATTTATTTATTTATTTATTTATTTATTTATTTATTTATTTATTGGTGTTTGAGCTCACATATTTCTACACAATGACACAGTGACCACAACATGGATATAAAGTTAAGTGCTGCCAATCGTTTATACCCATGTTAGACATTATATATTTCTCTGTTGGTTTATAAAGCAGTATTACTAGATTAGGCAGTACATCCCACAGATTGATTCATTCAGGCTTCAGAAAAGTTAAAAAAATTTATAGTAATTTATATATTTTTTATACTTACCAATGACCCAGACATAGCTGGTGCTAACTCTTAAAAATGTAGGGCCAAACACAAATTTTGCCCCCCAATCCCCAAAATTTGCATCTAAAACCAAAGAAATCATGTCTTGAATGGCCCTCCATACTTCACCTCTACTGCGCATGCGCAGTGTCAAGGACGTCCCGAAATTGGCACCGTTAATCATTCTTACCATCAGTGCCTGGTAAGCGCTATGTCCTCAGCGGGGAGGTATGAGTTCCCAACTCCTGGGAGGGCCATCACCGTCTGGGTCATTGGTAAATATAAAAAATATATAAATTACTATAAATTTTTTAACATTTTTATACTGTACCAATGACCCAGACATAGCTGAATAGTAAAAAGGCTGGAGGGCCCAGGACATAGAGGAAAATCCAATAAGCTCAACTATATAAAATAGAGTCATCCCCTCGAGGAGAAAAGGAGTATTAGGCTTTACTTATATCTTTCTTATTTATGATAAATTAGAAAGACACAAAACCTTCTATAACTGAGCATCATATCATCCATATTCTCTATTAATATCCAATATAATTCTTATATTAATTATTTTTAATGTAAGCCAATAAATAAAGTTAGTCCAGAGAATTGAAACTCTTTATACTCTTTTAAAAGTGTCCGAGGATAGTATAATAACGCCCGTTACACATTCAAATGCTATACTTTAAAACTATGACATGAACGAATTTAAAACATAACTTTCACTTAAAAACCATCCCAGTAACAGCTCAGAATTACTGACTCCGGAGGAGGTATCCCCTTGTTTTCATAATAAAACAGGTGACCCAAGGGAACACCCTCCCACCCCCCCTTTTTCTTGCCCTGGGTCAAATAGCCCAGAGCGAAGAGGATAGCAGGACGGAGTCATTGCCAGAACATAAAGCCTACATAGCTATAGTTGCAATTGTTAAGTGATCGACATTCTGAGCAGCCGATTAATGGACCTAAACAATGCAGGCCTCCAGAAATGGACTCGATATTTCTGAGATAAAAATTTGTGAATGTGGATGGCTGAGACCAATATGCAGCCTTCTTAAATCTATAATAGCAACACTATTTACGTAAGCCCAGGATGTAGAAGAGCTCTTACTTCATGAGCCGAAATCTTAAGCACAGACTGCTGAGTTAAGGATAGATTATCCTAAGCAGTACCGATAGTTAATTGAATGCATTTAGGAATAGAATGGACTGTAATGACCTTTCTATTGGGCATCAGAGCCAGAAGAAGCTTTACGTCCTTACTGATAAACTGAGATCTGTTAATAAATACATAAAGGTCTAGCCAGACAGAGTAAAGGCCTATGCCCGTTCGAAGACGAAAGGACCTTAAAAACAATAGGTTCCGGATATTTATTAGGAGCCTGATTCTTAACCAAAAATCCAACATTAGTAGTAAAGGTAATAGAGTTTCTGATACTACGAAAGTGAGAATCGTCCACCGATAGTGCATGAAGCTCACTGACTCTTCAGTAGAAGAGAAGACTAAGAGAATTGCTGCCTTAAAAGGCCAGAATTTGAAACTACTGTCTCAAGAGGTTCAAATGGTTGCTTTAGTTTAATAAGAACCCAAGCTAAATTCCGTATAGGAATTAATCTAAGGATTCTAGGTCTATTTATCGAAAAGTTTCAAACTAACTTAGATAAAGAGACATTAGCCTCAATTGTAAACTATCATGGTGTGCATAGGTATCAGATAACATAGACCTATAACCTTAATAGTAACTGGCTGCAGTTGATCTCGTCAAACAAGTATACTAGAAAGTTTGCAATGTCTGGTATGGAGGGATCAAAAATATCAACATAAAGATCCCTACACCAACGACGGAAGACCCTCCACTTTAGCCGCATAGAATAGCGAAGAGGAGGTCCTCCTACAGTTAGAAATCGTGTCCACTGCTCGTCCTGTACAATGCTTGCCATGCAAGAAGGACTGCACAACGGAATACGTGAAGGTTGAGACCTTGCGGGATGTGATGAAGTTGACACGATTTCCCCAGCGAGAAAAGATCCTCTCGTGGAGGAAGTTTTCGCGGTAAGTCCCACAGCAGACACCTAAGTAAATTTATCCACGGTCTCTGTGGAGACAGAGATGCTACCAACAGAATTGTATTGTGAATGTATAATCCTAGCAATACTTGCTGAATCAATAACGCTGGAGGATACGCATATCCTATCATCCGGTCCTACTAGATCGGTAGAGCGTTAACTACATATGCTCGGGGATCCGGACACGGTGACACATACGTCTGCAATTGATTGGTGAGTTGTGTCGCAAATAAATTATCACTGGGCACTCCCATTGGTAGCAAATCTGATTGAATACCTGTCTGTTGAGAGTGTATTCTGACGGCAACAATCGACCCTTACGTGAAGGGAGTCTGTTAATACGATCCGACGACCCAGAATATGACGGACCGAAACAGAACTTGGTGTTCTATAACAAACAGAAGGATTCTTTCCGTTAAATTCAATAACGGAACCGAATGAGTGCCTCCCTGGTTCCGGATATACGCAACTACTGTCGTATTATCGGACAGGATTTGGACATGCGTTTCTGAATAATGTTCATCCAATGACGTAGTGCAAGCCAAAATAATATCATTTCTTGGAAGTTAAGTGCTTGCCTAAAAACTGCGGAACCCAAAGACCCTGGCACTTCGAATCCGTTGGGATCAATATTGTGCCCCAACCTGTTTGACTGGCATCCGTCATAATCAAAAGACTTGGATCCGGCAACTTACAGTGAAACTCTCTGAGTCAACCACCGAATGTTTGCCCACGTCTGAATCTCTTGTTACACTTGATTGACAAGAGAACGTGTATATCGAGCAATTCAAAGATTGCTGAAAGGTTGCCGTCGAAGAGAAGCTTCTCCGAGACCGAAGCGACTTTGAGAGAGTTCTTCACCTTACTATCCACGCGCGTGGATGTAGCTAGGGCTGCGTCACGTCTAACCAACTCCAGGTTGCCACTGAAGGGCGGAGTTATACGTGGAAAACTACTGCCCTTGAAAGAAATCTCATTAAGAATCATATCCTGAAATTCTTTCTCTTGAAGACGTAATGATAACGCCTCAATAAGGTGGTCTACATATGATAAAGCATCTAAGTTAAGTCTATTAGACATCATTGTCGTTTCCAACGTCGTGGTTGGAATTGACATAGACGGCGAAAAAGACAATACCCAGTCTTCAGCCTCGTCTAAACGCAGAGGAACTCTCAGTATGCCCTGTCCTGCCATTTCAAATTCCTAGAATTGATGAAAGGCAGATTAGAGCATTTGCGGACAAGAAACTAGACTAGTGTGTTTTGGTAGCAAGCTTATATATATATAGCATCGTTCAATAATTCGAAGGTTCTAGTGACATTATTGGACTGTGTCGGCAACTCAGGGACGATGTCCCTGAACCGATCAAAAACTCTGTGTCCAATGACGCTATTAGCCTCTTATCCAGCATCGCAGCATTCTAGTCCGACGGAACAACCTCTGGAAGATAATGCCGGAAGAACTGTATGGCATCTTCTGTTGTTCCGAAAGGGAAAGCTCGAAATCGTCCGAATCCCTTTCGCCATCCTGTCAGACCCTATGAAGTGTTCGGTCGTCTGTACCTGATGCATCAACAGAGCGAACCGACCCAGCGTCGTCGGATTATTTCTCATCCGACAGAGATTCTGTCGTTTGCTGGGATGCTGCGATAAGCTGTGCTATTTTGGATAGCACGTCCGTCATTGAGGCCTGTGGAGAAGCGGTCTTACGATGCTTTGCCGCTGGAAGCTCCGTGTTCGTTACCCCGTGTATACTTCTACTATGCGAGCGACCGGAGTGCACAGGCCTCGTGTTCCTCGGCTACCGGATGGTGTGACCTGTTTGCCGTGGAATCACTGAATGACGAAGCTGGCAGGATACTCGAGGTCACGTAGCCAAGTTGCGGTCGTGTGCGCTGCCGTGAGGATGAGGAAGCATTATCGACAGTCTCTCGGACTGTCTATATAACGGAGCGTCCCGAGCGGCGGACATATGCTCCGAATGCGAAATGTTTGTACCACAACAACCGGTCCCAGATGTTGTGGTACGAGAGAGGGACCTCTCTCGCTCGCAGCCCGGACGGACCTGGACGAGCTAGGAACCGGACTAACAGGCTTCCTCCGATCTTTCCTCTAATCCGTCGTCACTGGGTGTGTACTATTGTCTATTATAGTGCTCGCATCACCCAAATCTTCTTCCTGGACCGCAACGGACGAACCCGGCTGCCGAACCATTCGATGAATGGACGCTACACCGGGTGAGCTAGCGAATGTCAACGCCGTCGATCCTACTAGGAACCTCTTAGGCGATTGACGTATTGCATGAGCACTTATTGCCGCTAGCTCATCATTCAACTATGACGACAGAGGCACACTTTCGAAAGACATCTCAGTAACTTGCGAACAAGAAACCAGACTTGCTTGTAAATAGCAAGCATATATATATAAATAGCGTCGTTCAATAATTCGAAAGTTCCTGACATTATTGGACTCTGTTGGAACTGAGGGACGATGTCCCTGAACCGATCCAAAAAATTTTTGTGTCCACCGACGCTATCAGTCTCTTATCCGGCATCGCAGCATTGTGGTCCGACGAAACAACCTCTAGAAGATAAAGCCGGATGACATATACAGCAGCTTATGTTGTTCGAAAAGGGAAAGCTTGAAATCCTCCGAATCCCTTTCGCCATCCTGTTGGACCATATGAAGTTTTCGGACGTCCGCACCTGATGCTTCAGCGGAGCGTCCCAACCCAGCGTCGTCGGATATTACATGATGCGACAGAGATACTGTCGTTGCTGGGATGCTGCGATAAGTTGTGCTATTCAGGATAGCACGTCCGTCACTGAGGCCTGTGCAGCAGCGGTTTTACGATGCTTTGCCGCTGGAAGCTCCGTGTACGTTGACTCCTGCATACTTTTCTTATGCGAACGTCCGGAGTCTACAGGCCTCGTGTCCCTGGCTACCGGATGGCTTGACCTGGTCGCCGCGTATTCTCCGATTGGCGAAGTTGACTGGATATCGGAGGTCACGTAGCCAAGGTGCAGTCATGTGCGCTGCCATGAGAATGAGGAAGCCTTATTGACAGTCTCTCCGGACTGTCTATATAACGGAGCGTCCCGAGCGGCGGACGTATGCTCCGAATGCAAAACATTTTGTACCACAACATCTGGGGCCAGATGTTGTTGTACAAGAGAGGGGCCTCTCTCGCTCGCAGCCCGGATGGGCCTGGACGAGCTATGAACTGGACTAATAGGCTTCCTCCGTTCTCTCCTCTAATCCGCAGTCACTGGGTGTGCACTTGGTTGTTTTATAGTGCTCGCATCACCCAAAACTCCTTCTAGACCGCAACAGACGAACCCGGCTGCCGAACCATTCGATGAATGGACGCTACACCGGGCGAGCTAGCGGACGTCAAAGGCCGTCGATCCTACTAGGGACCTCTTAGGCAATTGGCGTATTTCCATGAGCACTTTTCCGCTATCTCTTCATTAATTGTGACGACGGAGGCACACTTTTGGAAGACATCACGGATACATCACCCTGTTCTTGATCGTCTGAAATAGAGATTGATAAACTAGAGTGACCCTGCGGAGAAAAAACCGGCATGGCCATTTCCCCGCTAACATACCGTGACACACGCTTCCCATGTTGTCATCGAAAATAACACATACTTAACAGGAGTTAGTGCGAGCACACTGACAACATTTATGCAATGATTATGAAAGTCAGAGGAAGATTTCCTCTTAATCCAATTGAACAATATCCTTTCATTGTGAAAAGAAAACAACTCGCACCAACCCCTGCAAATCAAAATACATAATAACATGATCCATTAACATAGAAAAAATAATTGAAATCAAAATAATTTTTTGAAAAAATATTTTTTCAGAAAAGCCCAAGTTTCTGAAAAGTAACGTTGAGCCCCAATGGATCCCAAGCCTAAGTGTGGACAAAAATTTTAAAAATATTTTAAAAATTTAATGCAACACTTACGAATAATAATAATGAATCTAGATATGATTAAACTAACATCAATATATTATTTTCAAGAAATCCCCCTCACACAGAGGCTGTTGTCAATGTAAACAAGAAGTGTAAAAACACCAGAAACATGACTCCAGGCACTGATAACCCTGGCCCGAAATCAGTTACCAATAATACACTACCTGATGCAAAACAGAGACTTCCAGGGAAGAAACTACAGAACATCAGATGGTAGATGCAGAACACTACGCCTAAACACCCAAGGGTGAAGACGTAAACATGGGGAAAAGAACAGAACTCATTCTGTTATCCAGCTAAAACTCCCAAGAAATTTTAGTAATAATATTACAGAAAATATGCCAAAAGCATGGGAGAATAGCAAGGGGGGACTTAAAGGAAAAGGAGAGAGGAAAACACTGAACAAGCAGTGTAACTTTATAGCAAGAATGACCACAACAGGCCGTTGCCTCGAAAGTTAAAAAATTTATAGTAATTTATATATTTTTTATACTTACCAATGACCCAGACTTAGCTGGTGCTAACTCCACAAAAACCAGGGCCAAACACAAATTTTGCCCCCCAATCCCCAAAATTTGCATCCAAAACAAAAAGAAATCATGTCCTAAAGGACCTCCATAGTATGACTCTACTGCGCATGCGCAGTGACGCAGTCGTCCCGAAATTGGCGCCAAATATCATTCTTACTGGCAGTGCCTGGTCAGCGCTATGTACTCAGCGGGGAGGCAAGAGTTCCCAACTCAGGGAGGGCCATCCCCGTCTGGGTCATTGGTAAGTATAAAAAATATATAAATTACTATAAATTTTTTAACATTTTTATACTGTACCAATGACCCAGACTTAGCTGAATAGTAAACAGGCTGGAGGGCCTAGGACATAGAGGAAAATCCAATAAGCTCAATTATAAAATAAAGAGGTAACCCCTTAAGGAGAAAAGGAGTATTAGGCTTTACATGTATCTTTCTTATTTAATATTTAAATTAGAAAGATACACTACCCTTAATAATTGAGCACAATAACATTCATGTTCTCTATTAACATCCAGTATAACCCTTATACTAATTATTTTTAAAGCAAGCCAATAAATAAAGTAGTCCAGAGAATTGAGACTCTTTATAATCATTTAAAAGTGTCCGAGTATTGTACATTAAAGCCCGTTTGACACTTGACATATACAAATGCTTCACACCGAGCTACACTTTAAAAATAAGACATGAATGAAATTAAACATTAATATTACACTTTAAAACCATCCCGGAAGCGACTCAGAAATACTGTCTTGGAGGAGGCATTCCCTTGCTTTTCACTATAAAGCAGGTGACCTAAGGGAACACCTGCCCCCCCCCCCCCCCTTCCCCTTGCCCTGGGTCAAATAGCCCAGAGCGAAGAGGGCAGTCGGACGGAGTCACTGCCGGAACAGAAAGCCTGCATAACTATAGTTGCAACTGTTTAGTGGACGACATTCTGAGCAACAGATAACGGACCTAAACAATGCAGGTCTCCAGAAATGGACTCAATATTTCTGAGATAAAAATTAGTAAATGTGGATGGCTGAGACCAATAAGCAGCCTTCATTAAATCTGTAATAGCAACACTATTAGCATAAGCCCAGGAAGTAGAAAGAGCTCTTACTTCATGAGCAGAGATCTTAAGCACAGACTGCTGAGAAGAAGATAAATCTTCATACGCAGTACGGATAGTTAACTGAATCCATCTAGCAATAGAATGGACTGAAATGTCCTTTCTATTAGGCATCAAAGACAGAAAGAAACGTTTCCGTCACTTTCTGATGAACTGAGATCTCTGTTTATAGATACGTAGTGCTCTAACAGGACAGAGTAAAGGCCTACGCCCGTCTGAAGACGGAAGAGCCTTAATAACAATAGGTTCCGGATATTTATTAGGAGCCTGATTCTTAGCTAAAAAACCGACATTAGTAGTGAAGGTGATAGTGTTCCCAACACTACGATAATGAGAATCATCCACCGATAGTGCATGAAGCTCACTGACTCTTCTGGCAGAAGAGAAAGCTAAGAGAAAAGCTGTCTTATAAGATAAGAATTTGAAATCTACTGTCCCAAGAGGTTCAAATGGCTTTTCCTTCAATTTAAGGAGAACCCAAGCTAAATTCCACTTAGGAATTAATCTAAGAGTTCTGGGTCTATTTATCGAAAAGTTTCTAACCAATTTCGATAAAGAAACATTAGATCCAATTTGTAAACTATCATGATGTGCATAGGTATCAGATAACATAGATCTATAACCCTTTATAGTAACAGGTTGCAGTTTGATTTCGTCAAACAAGTATACTAGAAAGTTAGCAATGTCTGGTATAGAGGGATCAAATATATCAACAGAATGATCCCTACACCAACGACGGAAAACCTTCCACTTAGCCGCATAGTTTAGCGAAGAGGAGGTCCTCCTACAGTTAGAAATCGCGTCCACTGCTCGTCCTGTAAAGTGCTTGCCATGCAAGAAGGACCGCACAACGGAAAAACGTGAAGGTTGAGACCTTGCGGGTTGTGATGTAGTTGGCGCGATTTCCCCTGCCAAAGAAGATCCTCTCGTGGAGGGAGCTTCCGTGGTAGGTCCCACAACAGACACCTGAGTAGATTTATCCACGGTCTCTGTGGCGACAGAGATGCTACCAACAGAATCTTGCATTGAGATTGTTTTATCTTTAGCAATACTTGTTGAATTAACAGCGCTGGAGGATACGCATATCCTATCATTCCGTCCCAAGGGATCGACAGAGCGTCTACTGCAAATGCTCTTGGATCCAGACACGGGGACACATACGTTTGCAACTGATTGTTGAGATGTGTCGCAAATAAGTCTATCATTGGCCGTTCCCATTGGTAGCAAATCTGATTGAATACTTGTTTGTTGAGAGTCCACTCCGACGGCAACAAGTGACCCTTTCGTGAAAGGGAGTCTGCTAGCACATTCAGACGACCCGGTATGTGACGGACCGAAAGAAGAACGTGATGTTCCAACGCAAACAGAAGGATTCTTTCCGTTAGATTGAACAACGGAACTGAATGAGTGCCTCCCTGATTCCGTATATACGCCACTACTGTCGTATTGTCGGATAGGATTTGGACATGAGCATCGTGAATAATGTCTAACCAGTGACGTAACGCAAGCCAAATTGACATCATTTCCTTGATGTTTATGTGCTTGCACAGGAATTGCGGATCCCAAAGACCCTGGCATCTCGAATCCGTTGGGATTAATGAAGCACCCCAACCTGTTTGACTGGCATCCGTCATAATGGTAAAACTCGGATCCGGCAACTGCAGCGGAACTCCTTGAGTTAACCACTGAATGTTTGCCCAAGTCTGAATCTCTTGTTTCACTTGATCTGACAAGAGAACGTCTACATCGAGCGAATGAATTTTCACACTCCAATTCTGAGTCAGGAAAATTTGAAGAGGCCGTGTGCGTAGCCGTCCCATCGGAATGAGATCCGCGGCGGCTCCGCACAGACCTATCAGTCTCATAAATTCTCTCGCCGTGACTTTGTCTGTATTCAGACAATAGCGAGCGTAACAACTGACTAATTTCGCTCTGGTTAACGGCAGACGAACGAGATTGTTGTGCGTCTCGAAGCTCATTCCCAGATGAGTGAATGACTTGGACGGCACCAGATCCGACTTCTCCTCGTTTACTATGAAACCGAGACGTCGGAGCAATAGAAGAAGATTCTGAACATCGTTCTGAAGCGTTAACTCGTTGCCGTACCTCTGAAGAATGTCGTCCAGGTAGGCCGATGTTACCGCAGACGAATGAGCTCGGAAGTAGATCATTACCGAGTTCATTACCCGAGTGAAAGCCCAGGGTGCTAGATTCAATCCGAAGCACATGGCCCGGAACTGATACACCACTCCTAGGACTGCGAAGCGTAGATACTTTCGGAATGTCGGATGTACCATGACGTGAAAGTACGCATCTTTGAGATCTATGCTCGTTGCATAATCGTTCACCCGAATACTCGCTCTGACCGATCGAATCGTCTCCATATAAAACTTCGGAGCGACGATCAGCTTGTTTATCCAGCTCAAATCTATGACTGGACGGAACGAGCCGTCTGGTTTCGGAACCAGAAACAGATGGCTGTAGAATCCCAGCGATTCCTGGTTTTCTACGACCTCTACCGCATTCTTCATTAAAAGAGACTGCACCTCTGATAGCAGAGCGTCTCTTTTCTGAGGGTTTGACGGAAGATGAGTCCACTTTGGACTTCGAGTTAATGGAGGCTTTCGTTTGAAGGATATCTTTAGACCTTCCGAAGTCACTCCTCTCACCCACGGGTCGTCCGTAATCGACGCCCACTCTTGAGAAAAACTCGACAACCTTCCGCCAACCGGAACGCGATAGAGGTTTAAGCCATCACCTCCTGGATCTGCGAGGCCTGCGGTAGGAGAAACCACGTCTTCCACGACCCGCACCTCGCCTCGTCGACCTCGGGGCGTCCGACCGATTGTCCCGGCCTGAAGGACGTCCCGAACGAGAGTCACTATCCTGACGGTCTCTCGAATAAGAGCTAGAGGACGCACCGGAACCTCTATAGGAACCTCTCTTGGGCGGATAAGACCCAGAAGTGCCCGCCTTATTCGTGTCTGTTGTATCCGACCTTTTAGGAGCGGATCTAAACAACAGAGAATCACTAGCTTTCTTTTTAATATTATCATAAATAGCGGAAAGCTTGCCGTCAAAGAGAAGATCTCCTGAGACCGAAGCGACTCTAAGAGAGTTCTTCACCTTAGAATCCACTAGTGTGGATGTAGACAGGGCTGCGTCACGTCTAACCAACTCCAGATTTGCCACTGAAAGGGCGGAGTTACACGTGGAATAAGCTACTGCCCTTGAAAGAAGTCTTAAGGAGGATTGTATATCCTGAAACTCTTCCCCTTGAAGACGCAGTGATAACGCCTTAGTAAGGTGATCTGCGTAAGATAAGGCATCTAAATTGGCTCTGTTAGACGCAATAGCTGTTTCCAACACTGCGGTTGGAATAGAAGCTGACGACGGTAATGATAGCTCTAAGTCTTCCGCCTCGTCGTCCATACGCAGAGGAACTCTCGGTATACCCTGACCTGCCGTGTCGAATTTATTCCTTGCATTAATGAAAGGCAGGTTGAGAGTATTTGCGGACAAGAAGCCTGCTTTCCCCATCCTGGAAGCAAGTTTAAAAATAGCGTCGTTCAATAATTCAAATGTTCTTGCAACATTATTGGACTGCGACGGAAACTCGGGAGCGATGTCCCTGAACCGCTCGAAAAAATCAGAGTCCAATGACGCTATAATTCTCCTGTCCGGAAGCGCAGCAGTCTGGCCCGACGGAACAACTTGAGGAAGAAAGTGCCGGATGAAGTCCACGGCAGCTTTGTGTTGTTCCGAAAGGGATAGCTCCAATTCATCCGTATCCCTTTCACCATCCGGTCGGACCTCCCGATGTTCCCGGTCGTCCGCCCCCGATGCTTCGGCGGAGCGTACCGACCCAGCGCCGTCGGATAATTCTCGATCCGACACCGTTTCTGTCGGCTGCTGGGATGCTGCGATAAGCTGTGCTATCTGCACTAGAATGTCCGACGTCGAGACCTGCGGAGGAGCGGTCTTTCGCTGCTTCGCCGAGGGCAGCTCCGCATCAGATGGCTCCCGCATACTTTTCCTATGCGAACGTCCGGAGTCCATCGGTCTCGAATCCCTGGCTGCCGGATGGTGTGACCTGGTCGCCGAAGAATCCTTCATCGGCGAAGCTGGCAAAATATCGGAGGTCACGCAGCCAAGGTGCGGTCGTGTGCGCCGACGAGAAGAGGAAGCCTTAACAGTCTCTGCGGACTGCTTATACAACGGAGCGTCCCGAGCGACGGACGTATGCTCCGCTAAAGACACATTTTGTACCACAACACTGGTCCCAGATGTTGTTGTACGAGAGAGGGGCCTCTCTCGCTCGCGGCCCGGCTGGACCTGGACGAGCTAGGAACCGGACTAAAAGGCTTCCTCCGTTCTCGTTCACTATCCGCCGTCACTGGGTGTGCATCTATTATTTTTATAGTGCTCGCATCACCCAAAATTTCCTCTTGGACCGCAACGGACGAACCCGGCTGCCGAACCATTCGGTGAATGGACGCTACACCGGGCGAGCTAGCGGACGACATTTGTCTAATCTCCATGAGCACTTTTGCCGCTAGCTCTGTATTTATTTGTGACGACGGACGCACACTTGAAGAAGATAACATGGAAACATCACCCTGTTCTGGTTCCTCTGAAATAGAAACTGAGAGAGTAGAGTGACCTTGTGGAGAAAGAGCCGGCATCGCTCTTTCTCCAGAAACAACATATCGTGACACACGTTTCCAATGTTTCTCATCCCAATGTTCACATACAGGACAGGGATTAATGCGAGAACACTGACTACAATTAATGCAATAATCATGAAAGTCAGAGGAAGATTTCTTCCTATTACAATTTGAACAAAGTCCCTTCATTGTGAAAGAACAACAATAAGTCCTAGTTACTCGCAAAAACCCCTGACACAAAGATACATAATAACATGATCCATTAATAAATGAAAAAACAATTGCAAAACAAAATAATTTTGAAAAAATATTTTTTCAGAGAAGCCCAAGTTGCTGAAAAGTAACGTTGAGCCCCGATGGATCCGATGGCAAAGTGTGGTCAAAAATTTTAAAATTATATAAAATAATTAATGAGACACTTTCGGATAATATAAATGTATCTTATAATGAGATAAACTACCACAAAGGCAAACAGCCCCCCTCAAAAAAGGCTGTTGCCAATGAAAACAAACAGTGTAAACACAGTAGAAAACATGACTCCAGGCACTGAAAAAACTGGCCCGGAATCAGTCATCAATTACACTCTATCTGATGCAAAACAGAGACTCCCAGGGGAGAATCTGCAGAACATCAGATGGAACATGCAGAACACAAACGTTATACACCCATGGGTGAAAACGTAACTATGGGGAAAATAACAGAAAACATTCTGTAACCAAGCAACTCTCCCAGGGAATTTTTAGAAATGAAACTTCTCAAAAATATGCCAAAAGCATGGGAGAATTGCAAGGGGGGACTTTAGAAGGTTAGGGGAGAGGAAACACTGAATAAGCAGTGCAGCAATTAGCAAGAATGACAACAAGAGGCGTTTGCCTCGAAAATAGGCAACTTAACATAATTTCAACAAAAAATTTTAAGTACAGCCCTGATTATTTTTTGCCACTTCTTTTTTCCTCTCCTCCTTCTATCCTCCTTAGAATCACATTTTCTCCAAGAATTACGTGTCTGGCATCCTTTAAACTGAGATTTACAAGCACAAAGATCAGTGAGATGTTGACTGATGAAGGGCCAAACAGAGAATGATATTTGGCGCCAATTTCGGGACGACTGCGTCACTGCGCATGCGCAGTAGAGTCGTACTATGGAGGTCCTTTAGGACATGATTTCTTTTTGTTTTGGATGCAAATTTTGGGGATTGGGGGGCAAAATTTGTGTTTGGCCCTGGTTTTTGTGGAGTTAGCACCAGCTAAGTCTGGGTCATTGGTACAGTATAAAAATATAGGTAACTTAACACAATTTCAATAAAAAATTTTAAGTTACAGCCCTGATAATTTTCTGTCACTCATTTTTCTTCTCCTCCTTCTATATCCTCCTTAGAACCACCATTTCTCTAATATTTATGTGTCTGGCATCATTTAAACTGAGATTTACAAGCACAAAGATCAGTCAGATGTTAACTGATGAAGGGCCAAACAAAGAATGATTAATGGCGCCAATTTCGGGACGTCCTTGACACTGCGCATACGCAGTAGAGGTGAAGTATGGAGGGTCATTCAGGACATGATTTCTTTGGTTTTAGATGCAAATTTTGGGGATTGGGGGGCAAAATTTGTGTTTGGCCCTACATTTTTAAGAGTTAGCACCAGCTATGTCTGGGTCATTGGTACAGTATAAAAATATATTTTTCTTAGGTCTGAGCAAACATTATTTTTTGTTTATCAAATTAACTTTCTCTTCTTAATTACAAGAATGAAAATTGTATAGCATGTTAAGTTTATAATACGATAAATTTAAAGTAATTTGTGTATTTTTTATACTTACCAATGGCCTAGACTAGCTGGTGCAAACTCAAAGTTATCAAGGGCCAAACACAAATTTTGAACCCCCAAATCCACCAAAATTTGCTTGCAAAACCGAAAATTAAAAGTCTTATCTGGTCCTCCATACTTTTACTCTCTACGCTTGTACAGACGTCAGGAAGTGACCGGAATTGGCACCAACATCATTCTTTGTAGAAGAGAGTACTATATAATAATTCTGCGGGGAGGTATGAGTGCCCACTCATGGCAGGGCCATACCCATCAGAGCCATTAGCAAGTATAAAAAATATACAAATTACTTTAAATTTATCTATTTTTATACTATAAACCAATGGGCCAGACTAGGTGAATCGTAAAAATGCGGAGGGCCTAGGACTTCAAAATTAGCAGACCAACATAGTTCCCAAACCTGCAATCCAAGGTGAAAGGAAATAATTAAATTTAAAAGGAATTACATGTATGTCTCTCAAAACAGTAATAGAGAAGACATATCATAAATAAGGAGCCAAAATCAAGTAATTCCGTATTCTTAGCATGAATGACAATGCTAATTGTATGTAACGAGTTCCCAATTTTAAGGCTAGTCCAGTCTAAGCCCTAAAAATTAGGATGGCATATTTGAGATTGAGAGGTTAACCCCCACAAACATACTCCATATACAATAATACAAAGCTATATCCAGGATATAATCTACAGACAAAACAGCTTCACTCATAGTTACACACTTATCAAGCCAGAGGAGATGGAAAAAATCAACTCCCATTTTTGAAGGAATCTTCTTCAAAAACAAAGAGGGGAGCGCTCTGGAATCAGTAAAAGCGGTACCAAATAACAATATAAATTCATCGAACAGGAACCCAGATATTAATTATTATTAATAAATTGGTGCTTAATGCCACTTCAGAAGCTAAGGCTATCGCCACGATCCCGGAAATTAATAGCGCCTACTCGTAACATATACAATAGACGGCATACGTAGATAGGTCGAAAACCGGTGATATCATATGTACAACATACACATGTCCAATAGAATCACAATGGACGATCTCTGGAGAGTAAACACACTTCTGAGGTAACTCACAGGCAACCCCGTTCAGGTGTACAATAAATGCCAATAAATAACACTCCAAGGTGTGTTCTATCCGATATCTATGCTCCCAGGACGTGTGAATATATGAGAAGCATAGACAAGTTATACTCGATTTGGGTACCGAAACTTATAGAAACCTGGATTTAGAAATGGAACGAGCTATGATTAACAGACTTGTCACAGACTGCCCCAAAATAATTCATTATTTCTAAGGTCCATAACATACAATAATGCATCTGCCTAACAATACACTTATTATATATGCGAGCATCATCTGAATACCAGTTAACTGGTAGAGTGCTGAATTATTTTTGGTCACCAAAATTTGTTCACATACTTTTGCCTTGTTACAATTTATGGGAGAGTGCCAATAGGCCAGCCAGTAAGCCAATAGGCACTCTCCCATGAATTGTAACAAGGTAAATCCTAACAGACTAAATAATTTCACTTCAAAGGAGGTATGAACAACATCCACAAAATATGAAGCCATTAAGTGCTGGTAATGATACTTCAGAGTAAAGCCCAAATATGGGCTTCCAGCACTCTACCAGTTAATTGACAGCCTTACAGGTACCCAATTTATTGATGATGAATCATATGCTCCTATGTGACATATAAACGAACAACCACAGGAAACAAACCAACTAAAATTGGATGTGTCCATGAGGTCGCCATAGAACATGACCCAGCCACCAATCGAGAAGTCCTGAAATGCATGTACAGTGGAGTCCACTTAATTGGATATCTCTTAATTGTATATCCCTGTTAATTGAATATAATTTTCCAACACAAAACCATTTACCATACCTCCAGTACAAATTTAACCTGTTAATTGAATATAGGTTATAGAGTAAACTCCTGTTAATTGAATAAAAAATCTTGTAACCTGTCGAGAAATTACCCTGACTCTCCCCAGTTGTCCTTTCTTTATAAACAGATTTGGCCTTAGGACATCCAATACAGGCATTTAATCAATTATATCTTGTTTGACAGAGCTCATAGAGCTCTGTCAAACAAGATATAATAGAATAAATGCTAAGTTTATCTCTAGAATACAGGAAAGTGACACAATCCCTGTTAAATGAATACTCCTGTTAATTGAATAATTTTCATTGGCAAAGTGGCTATTCAATTAACAGGGTTCCACTGTATATATTTAAATGCATACGAGGCTTACGGGAAGAAAACTACGTCTTGCCCGGTAATCACCTCTTAACACATTGGCGGTGGGGAGGGGGGGGATTTGAAATCATATCGAACCCCCTCATCCGCATTACTTGAATCGTTCTTGTATCAAATAGTTTAAGAAATGCAAGGCTCCCTCACGACTGACCGACTCCATAATGTCACTAAGGGCGGAGAAGGACATGATGAACAAATACACCGTATTTACCTAATAACTCACACCAAACCATACCAGTTTGAAGAGAATAACCTCCTCTAACAAATGGTATCATGTCCGATAGGACAACTAACTCAGCCTAGATGAAGCAGCTAAAGGTCTACGTGAAGACCATTAAAAGCTGATAACTGAGGCCCTAGAAGCTCACTAAGGAGACTTACAATGCTAGCCATAGCTTATAAGTCTTCATCTTCGTGAAGACAGATATATCGGTGTAAGTTGAAGGCTCACTTAACTGAGACTTACAATTATCGTCATGCAAGGTAGGGAATGAAGAGCCACTATATAAGCAGTCCTGAATTCCCAAAGAGACCGCAGTTCCAAGAGATAATAAATTCAGTTATGCCACTGCATAATACTGAAAAAATCTCGCTCATGATTCTAGCTAGGCTACTATGGTGTAACAATAAGACTCAAGTCTATGACACCCAGGAAAAACAAACCGAAAAGCACAATATCTTTTTCGGTTTTATTCCCAAAAGACAGCGGACAGAGCCCAATCCAAGAGACTGCTGTAACCATACAGAAGGCTACTTTGGCATCCATATGACATAATTGTCTTGACACCAAGGAATATCTCAGCCTATCTATGCATTATCCATCTAGATTCAAGACCAGAAACAGGCGATAATAAAAAACTGGAGAATAATTTTGACGACGTCTAATGCTTTCTTCAATAGGAAAGCTTGAATCTCCAGAAGGAAAGCCTGTCTTGGAAGATTTGTCCAACAAGTAAACTTGTAAGTGGAGCTTGCTCAGGCTGATAGCGGCAGGCCTGCCAAGACTACATTATCATCCACAGATCTTCTACAATATATCCACTTAATTGTGAGGCTGATAACCTATCACCAAGTGAAAAGCAGCCGGAATCTATTTTCGATGACTTCAAGATTATAGTTTCGTCAACTGGCAAGCAATAGAGGTTATGTCCATCACCTATACGACTTACGATGCTTACAGGAGGAGAAACTAAGACCTCCCAGTGAAGAAGCTCGTCTCATCGATCTCTATTGTTCCCTTCAATAAGAAAGCCTTACCTTCACTAGGAGTGACTCTCTTTGAAAGAAACTTCCATGATTAACATCCAGTTTCTCGTGAAGATGATAACCTTCCATTAATCGTCGACCTAGGGGCATCTGATCCATAGCCTTGATCAGACCTAATCCCCCTTCCAAGTCGATATAAGACGACTTCTGAAGTAAATATAAGAGAGTTATTGTACCCATGCGAAACATTCTCGTGATGATTTCTTAGAAGCAGAACGGCCTTGCTTACCCCGATCTGCTGAAGTGTGTTGATGAGACATCGACTTCAATAGCAGAACACCAGTAGCTTTCTTGTAGCCTGCTAATATAGTAACGTAAGCTTGTCATCAAATAGTATATTTCCGGTAACCGGAGTGACTCAGAGAGCGCTTTTCACCTTGTCATCTATACGTGATGACGATGCAAGGGCAGCATCATGTCTTACCAACTCCAAATTCCACTGTCTGTGCGGAGTTGTACGTGGCATACATGACTGCCCTGGAAAGAACCCTTAGCAAGGAATGAAATCCTCATATTCCTTTCCATTGAGACATTGCGCCATGGCTCTGGTAAGGTGATCTGCATAGGACATTGCGTCCAGATTACCTCTTTTGAATAAAATAGCACATTTCATTATTCTGAGAATATATTAAATGATGCAGATAGGGACATAGTTTCATCCCTAAATGCAGACTTATATTCAGATGGAACAATATTCTAAGAGCTAAAGACTTGAAATTTCATCATCTTTAAAGTGACCTTCTGTGAGGGATGGAGACTCACACTCCTTAGCCCTCTCACCATCCAAATGTTCCATCAGCAAATATGGTCAACTCCATCCGACTGAATGGATGACTGGACCAATGTAGCACCATCCGACAGCTCACCCTCGGAGTCTGTTTAATTATTTATTTATTGGTTGTTTTTGTCACATACTTATGCCCAATGGCTAATCGTGACCATGACAGTTTTACGGGTGGAGGAAGCCGGAGTACCGGAGAGAACCACTGAGCATTGACGAGCAACTGTCAGCTCCTCAACATTCTAACTCTGTTCAAGCTCCGTTCAAGCAGGGTTACAGCGGTTGAAGACATGTGCACCATCTACGTGCAGTACGCCTTAGTACACGACATCATCGTGCCTCATGTAGGCAACCAGGAGAAAGTGCCTTGCCCAAGGACACAACGCTGGTCGTCCCAGACGGGGATCGAACTCGGGACCTCTAGCATAGAAGTCCAATAATCTACCTCTGAGCCACCGCATCCCCTCAGAGTCTGTTAAACGATAGTACCAGCGACTACTGGAATACTTCGATATGCATAGCAATCTGCGGCAGCCGGTCCGTAACATAGGCTAGCAGAGCAATGATAATCCACTAGTTACCATAAGCTGCTCACAGGACTGAGATCTGGCCCAGATCCTCGACACATGTCCCGTATAAAAAAGCCTCAGATGACTAGCTGTCGACCCGAACCTGCAAAGTCAGACAGCTAGTCTAGGGTCAACGTGCTTCATTAATGAAGCAAGGGAAGATGCCATAGCTGCCACCGAATCTGGCTGCAGGGTGGAAGGAGCCTCCCAAACCGCAAGCGTGAACGGGTGTCTAAACTCACTAAAGTTTCTCGAATCAAAAACAGTCGACATCGACTGCTGACAGAAAGGAGAAGAATCTCCAGCTCGCGGTCTGCTCCAGACCTCGCCGAGCGTTCCATTAGAAACTTGTAGGCATCTATCCCTTGTCGTGCATATCCAAGGAAGAAGAGGAAGCCGTAACACAGCCAACCCCGGCTGAAGTGCGGAAGAAGCATCCCGACTCGTCACATAGGACGGATGCTCCTCCTCACTGAAGTTTCTTACAAAACAAAACAGTCGTCCCTGACTGTTAACCTGGTAACGGGAAGAAAAATGCTCTGCACTCGCGATCTGTCCCCAGAACTCGAAGAGTATCCCTCTTAGAAACTTCTATGCTTAATTCTCTTTTGTGCACTACCATGTAAGTAGAAGAAGCCATAACTGCCACCAGCCCCGGCTGCAGTGTGGAAGGAATGTTTTGATGCGTGTTCTGACTCAATAAGGTTTCTCACAGCGGACACAGTCGACCCCGACTGTTAACGGGATGGAGAGGGTTCTTCAAACGAAGATCTGACCCCCAGATCTTGCGGAACATGACTGAAGCCGACTCCGGCTGCAGACTAGACGGAGTGTCCCGAGCGACGGGTGGACGTATGTTCCGGCTCATGCAAGTTTCTCATAACATTTGGTCCCGAATGTTCCTAGGTTAGAGAGGGCCCTCTCCCGCTCGTGATCACATCAGACCTCGCCGAGCCTCCTAACAAGAAAACTAGATTTCGGCTTGTGAAACATAGTGGAGGAAGCCGTGACTGAAGCCGACCATAGTGCAGACTAGGCTGAGCATCCCAAGCGGCATCGGACTATGTTCCGGCTCGTGCAAGTTTCTCATAACAACATTTGGCCCCAAATGCTGTTAGGTTAGAGAGGGGCCTCTTCCTCTCGCGGTCTATTAGACCTCGCCGAGCGTCCCAACAAGAAACTTGTGGACTTCCTCCCTATATCCTCCCTATTTCCGTCGTCGCTGGGTGAGTTTTTTTTATTTTTAAGTGCTCGCTCTACCCACATTTACACTTCCTTCGACTGCAGTGGACTTACTCAGTGTCACGGCTCCCATGGACGTAGTAACCGCTTCATCGGTCGAGCTAGCTGCTTGCACGAGATTAAGAACACTAACTAAAGGCCTTATCCACTGCTTATTATGAGCACTGCAGCTAGCTCTATTTGCTCAATGGTAGCACACATTGGATGGGTGTCGCAATATCATCACCATGTTCATGTTCCTCTAAAATAGAAACTGAAAAAATGAATCAAAATGCGGTGTGAGGCCTGGTCTATGAATCTCACCGCCAACAACGTATTGCGATGCCCGTCTCCAATGTTAATCATCCCAGTGTACACAAGTAGGACAAGAAACCACAGGAGTGCATCAGGAGTGCAGCGACCTAACACACCTTAGGTGAGGATGTAACCATGGGGGATAAACAGAATAAATATTCTGTAATACACGTTAAACTCCCAAGAAATTTAATAAAAAGTTTGATAAAAATAAGCCAAAAAGTCTTGGGAGTTTAACAGGAGGGCTTCAAGGAGGGATAGGGAAGGAACACTTAACAAACAGTGGATAAATCATTAGCAAGAATGATGACGTCAGGCACATGTCCCAAAATTGGGAAACATGAAATAATTTTTATAATTATTATAAAGTTACAGCCCTGAACGTTTCTAACCATCCATTTATGTCCTTGGATTCACCAATTTCACTATTGATTTGTGCCTGGCATCCTCAAAAAAGGAGATTTAAAAGCACAAATGTCAATTCCATGTTGCTGACTTTAGGGCCAAACAAAGAATGATGTTTGCGCCAATTCCGGTCACTTCCTGACGGCTGCGCATGCGCAGAGAGTATAAGTATGGAGAACCAGATAGGACTTTTAATTTTCGGTTTTGCAAACAAATTTGGGGGATTGGGGAGGTTCAAAATTTGTGTTGGGCCCTTGATAACTTTTGAGTTTGCACTAGCTCGTCTGGGCCATTGGTTTATAGAATAACAAGAGGGATGTTACATCCCAACGCTCACCTACATTCGCGCTTGATAATGTCGTTCCAATGTAACATACCTAATATTTAGTTAATATAAATCATTAACTGGGCATCAAATGATTAATGTGGTTTATGTGATGGCTTTGGAAAGTCTATATTTCTGCATTTATTATATATCAATTCAACATAGAATCATTGGATATAAAAGCATTTTTTTCTTTTAGAAATGTTTGATTAAGAATATGAATCGTGAGGCCAGATATTAAATCATAAATAAGAATTAGGAAAGGCTTTCATGAATCACTGAAATTGTAATTGAAGAACATTCACTAGTTAAAGAGGAGTTGCAGAAAAACATTCGTTCAAGAAAGTGACTATAAGTCCCAACAAAAATACATCACATCAACAACTAAAATAAGCCTTAATGTTACTAGTAACAAGTATGAAAAAGTATTAAATAAAAAAAAAAAGTTGAAAAAAATTTTTTTTAAAGAAAGTGAATATAAGTCCCAAAAATCCCCCTCAAATTACTCAAATATGCATGTAATAAGGGCGCAACATTACCGCAATGTAGTTCAATAACCCATGCGTACAATATCAATTGCTTGGAAAGACACATAGAAACAGAACTCACCTTAACACCTCACCTTAACACAAATTTTTAGAACTTAAAATTGAGTAAGTCAGAGAAAAACGTGAACATTGTGACAGAAAAAAAGAAAAGAAATCAATTTCTGCATACAGTAGGGTTAATACCTACAGTTGTTATTGAAATGAGAAAATAAACAGTAATGTGAGGTGAAGGCACCACAATCTGCACAAAAGCTGACTTTAACGCAAATTCTTACAACACCTAAATGCTAATTCTTACAAGTTTTGGCAGAAAATCAGCCTCAAATTCCTCAAATACGCATGTAATGAGGGTTAAATATTACTGCAATGGAGTTCAGTAACCCAAGTGTAGAATATTAATTGCTTGGAAAGACACATAGAAACACAACTCACCTAAACACAAAGTTTACAAAGTTTGACAACTTAAAATTTACTAAGTCCGAGAAAAACATGAAAATTTTGAGTGAAAAAAAAGAAAATTTTCGTTAAATTTCTGCATACAGTAGGGTTAATACCTACAGTTGTTATTGAAATATGAAAATCAACAGTAATGAGAAGTTAAAGCAGCACAATCTGCACAAAAGCTGACTTTAACACAAATTCTTACAACACCTAAACGCAAATTCTTACAACTTTTGGCAGAAAATTTTAGGTGAAATTTGGAAAAAAGTCGTAGTATCAGGGATAAATACTGTTCTAATAGTCCCCTACAACCTACGTATGCAATATCAAAGGCCTGAGCCCACTGATGTTTGAGAAATTAACCTTAACATTAAATCTTACAATACTGGACACGCCGGACGCCGACGCTGACGCCCGAGGTTACGACAATAGCTCACCACATCTTACAGATGTAGGTGAGCTAAAAATATACATACGTATTGTTGTTTCTAATATAATGCAATAATGCAATGTTAACATCCAGAATCCACTGCAGTGCTCTCTGACTTACATTATTACCCCGTATCAGAGGTGTTCACACCCTTTGTTCATTCTATGACATTCTCAGCTCAATTCAATGGAGCATACTGCCGGTGCTCCACAGATGGGCACACAAGACAAGCACCTCAACAAGTCCCTATTTTACATCTAGGTACGATGGAGATTGCGTAGTACTGGTGAACGTTCACAATTGGCATGTTATGCAACATCGCAGAATCACATGCTCAAACTTTGCTGATCACACACAAGCCACTAATACAGGATGCACCAGAATCAATTGCCGAATGGTTACCCATCCAATGATCAACCGGACTCGATGTTGCTTAACTTCAGTGATCTAACGAGAACCAACCTCGCTTCGCCGGTATTGTTAATTCTGTTTAAATACATATTTATTATTATTAAAAATTATACAAGCTTCCTGATTGGTCAGTAACCAATGCATCCAGGGCGGTACATTTAACCCCAATGGGTTGTAGGAAGTTTAATGTGGTGTATGAGAATATCACGTGACATCCAAACAGGGTATACAGACATTCTATTGTAAACTCATTATATGAAATGTATCTTCTGTGAAACTTAATAAAGCACTTGTACAAGTTTGAATGTAGGGCCCCCAATTCTCCAAGATGCACAATGCACCACTGTATCAAATAAAACATTAATAATCAACTTGTGTCCCACAATAAAAATGATGCGTCATTTCCAAATTGCCTTAACTGAAATCTCCCTAATGTTTGAGTTCAATCGAAGGGAAATAACTCCAAATCAAATAAATTCTTTTGTCCTCTTGTCAAAATGTCTTTAAATGCTTCGCTTGCCACTCTGACGAAGAGAATCAAGAGATATTAATAAAACATGCTAAATCCGTTCCAGATAATACACAAAAGGCAAATAAAAAAGCAGCCAATACACTTACAGTATGTGGAGAGTGGATTGCAACAAAATCGCCCACGGAGTGGAGTTATCACCCAAACTATAACTTTCAAATTCTGTCCATACGGAAAAAAAAGACAAGAAATGTTTCAGCCAATGGACCTCCGGGTTTAACCCGGAGGTCCATTGGCTGGAACTTTTCTTGTACTCATTATGCTTTGCAACAAATTTGCAATTATTGCTCGAGTGGAATCGCCACTCTTCAGGTGATTTGTTGATAATACACTCTACACATACACGTCATACTGTAGAAGTTATTTGGAAGGAAAGATACACGTCATACTGTAGAAGTTATTTGGAATTAAAGAAGCAATCGACAGACTTCGAATTGTTTGATGGATGTAGACTGGCGGAGGTTCTTGGGCATTTTTATCTTGACGCCCGTAAGAAAGACGGAGAGATGTACAAAACATCATCTTTAGAGAACTTTAGGCATAGTTTGAACCGTTATCTTCAAACACCCCTCCATTGGTAGACCTATTGACGTGATAAAAGACAGTGAGTTTGTTGATGCAAATCAGTGTTTTAAAACAGCTATGAGTGATTTAAAAGCACGTGACAAAGGGGATGTTGAACATTTTGCCAATATTTCAGAAAATTACCTCAGCACATTGTATAATAGTCTTCATATGAGTTATGAAACACTGGTTGGTTTATACAATAAAGTGAATTTTTGACATTGGGCTCTATTTCTGTCGCAGAGGTTCAGAAAATATTGCAAAAATGGATAAAAACACTTTCTCTTTGGCTCGTGATTCCAAAACTGGACTTACAGGACAGTTGCTGTGGATTGGTCGTAATCCACACATGGGCAGTTATATCCACACATGTGTTTACCAGATAGTAAAAATCATCATCAGCAAAATTTTAATTAATGAAGCATCGTATCGTACCCGGTGCTTCATTAATTAAATTTTTGATGATTATTCCTGTAATTAGTGTTTGGAATCTAATATTATTGCGTGCGTGGAAATATTGCCCACGCGTGGAATGTGACCAGTCCACGGCGACTGTTCTGTAAATATGTTAAAAAAAACAAAAGATGAGCTAACTAAAAACTGTCGAGATAATGAAAAAGAAAGCTACATAGCCATAATGCTAGACGATCCAAATTCGGAAAAGTATTGTCCTGTTAGATCTTATGAGAAAACTATTTCAAAACTTCATCCAGAGTTGAATCATTTGTGGCAGAGACCACTTGAGTGTTTCCTTGAATCTGACAGTGTGAGGTACTCAAAACGAGCTGCAGGAAAAGACACTCAGTGAAAATTCATGACAAAACTGAGCAAGTCGTGTGGATTGTCAAAGATTTACACATACCACTCAATTTGTACTACAGTGGTTACAATTCTGACAAAAAGTAATTGTTCATCTGCCCAGATCATGCCACTTACTGGACATGAATCTGTCCGCTCGCTGTCAATTTATCAAGGAACGCTTCAGCAAGCACTCAGTTAGAAAGACTTTCTACTGGTATTGAATGTGAAGTCCCAAATGAAAATCAAAGCAATCCATCCGATCACTTCGAGGGGTTTAATATAGATGAACTGTCCTGAGATTTTGATGAAACAAACAATCTGAGTTTTGTTAGTTATCAGACTGCTGTTTGAACAGAAGACATACCCCAATGTTCAGGGGTTGTAGAATAAATTCAGTTCAAATAATGTTTCATCAGAAAAAAGACTGTTGCAGTTTACCAGGTGACATGTTCAAGTTGTTTTAGGTTTCAACTATTTGTTAATTCTGTTTATAGCATACATATGTATTGTTAATTTTGTATATAGCATACATATGTATTGTTAATTCTGTTTATAATAATATATGTATTTTAATTCTATTTATAATGTACATATGTATTGTTAATTTTATTTATAATATACATACGTATTGTTAATTCTATTTATAATATAATACGTATTTTTAATTCTATTTATAATATATGTATTTTAATTCTATTTATAATGTACATATGTATTGTTAATTTTATTTATAAAACACATACGTATTGTTAAATCTATTTATAATATAGGCATAAAGGTTGAGAGATAGTTCCTGAAACGATCTAAGTTTTGTCCAGACAGGTTTCGGTGTCTTCTGGTCTCCTCAGTGGACTTTTTTATTGGTAGTTTGGTGTGCAGCCAGTATATATAACTTTTCGGGTGGTTGTTGTGGACTCTCGGGTTATGAAAACCGTTCCTTAGTGTTCCGGTGTTAATACCCTGTATGTGTGATACCGACGTGTAAGTTGAAATACGGGGATTATTGTACCTGCTCAGTGAGATCCCGGGATTTGTAAGTGAGAAGAATAATGTTTGGCCGTTATTTCTGCACAATAGTAACTGAGAAAAAAGATCATAGAGGTTCCCTTTTAGGAGTAAAAATGGACAGATTTTTGGATGGATGGATGTTGTTGGTCTTTTGGTTATTTGTGGTGAGATTTGAGAGGCCATTCTATTTGAATGGAACTCTGTAATGATGATAAATACACAAAGGCGAATTTTTGTTCAGACTTTTTAATATTTAGTTTAAATGGTCCCTGTTGGTGATCATGAGTCCTTGTCGCTTGTGGTGCGTAGATCGAGGTCCATCATGTCCATTGGGGATTGTGAAAAGTCTAAGAAACTGTGTTTTGCTACGTTTTTTCATTGCGTTGTCTTTGTGGTGTTGCACAGGATATTGCTTCTGTGTGTTCCATGGTGCACTGATTTCCACTTTTGCTGTGACCAAATCTGTTGGGTTAATGTTTTTCAATAATTTTTGGAGTTCTGTGTAGATTCTGTCAGCTTCTGTAGTTGCAGCATATTTAGTGTCGGGTTTCTTGCTGGGGAGGCGATTCCATTTTGTTGGGATGACCACTTTTTTAACAATGGGACTATGACCTGTTGTTGAAGAATGTTTCTTGAAATCGTGCAAATGTGGTATTGCACATTGTGCCCTCTGCACAGCCTGTTCCATGGTGTGTCATCCTGTATTGTCTTTTGAGACTACTTGCGTTTTTGTAACTAATATTGCACGAAAGGCATTTGTTTGCGTCCATTTTCTATTGTCCATATAACCTCTCTTGTTATAGTGTGACATCGCTGGGGCTACGTTACGTTTGTCTGTTACGTTTATAATATTTATTTTTTTTATTTATAATATACATATGTATTGTTAATTTTGTTTATAGCATATATAGGTATTGTTAATTCTGTTTATAAGATGCATATGTTTCACTAATTCTGTTTATAATATACATATGTATGGTTAATTTTGTTTATAGCATATATAGGTATTGTTAATTCTGTTTATAAGATGCATATGTTTTACTAATTCTGTTTATAATATACATATGTATTGTTAATTTTGTTTATAGCATATATAGGTATTGTTAATTCTGTTTATAAGATGCATATGTTTTACTAATTCTGTTTATAATATACATATGTATGGTTAATTTTGCATGCAGATTTGACAAAAAATGAAAATGTCAATGACACTGTACCTCAACTTGTGTAAGACATGTACATGTATAGTATGTGACGAAGCAATGACACACATCTAGGTAATGACCTGATAACAAAGGTACATGTAAAGTATTGTAACAGTCTCTACATAAATACTGACTGTAGCCTGTAACAAATGTACAGGTAAAGTATTGTAAAGGTGGGTGACAGTTAGATGCCTCTAGCCATCTAGCCAGAGCCATATTGAAATATGCACTTACTGTGTATAAGTAGCACTGAATAAATCAAAGTTTGTCTAATTGGCCACCGGCCATCTTGAAATTTTGGACCACACCCCAAAACACTCGTTCTTGTCCCAAGGTGATAACAAAGGTACCCCAAGAAGTTTTGTGAAGATCGGTTCCTAAACACAGCATCTTGCATGGGTCATATTGACATGTGTACAAGTAGCACTGAATAAATCAAAGTTCATATAATTTGCATAATTTATGTACGAGAAAAAAACCTGTATTTTATGTGATGTATGCCATGTTACTAAACATTCATACAAAAATTGATTCAAATCACTTATCAGAACCTTCATATAGAAGTTCTGAACAAAAAAACTGCTTGCACCTAATTTTGGTATAAAATGGCCACTGGCAGCAATCTTGAATTTTGGACCCCACCCAAAAACACTCATTCTTGTCCCAAGGTGATAACAAAGGTACCCAAGAAGTTTCTTGAAGGTCAGTTCATAAGTACAGCCTTTAGTCCGAGCCGTATTGACATGTGCACTTACTGCGTACAAGTAGCACTTAATAAATCAAATTTCATCTAATTTGCATAATTTCTGCACGAGAAAAAAAACCTGTATTATATGTGATGTATTCCATGTTACTAAACATTCATTCAAAAATGTATTCAAATCAGAACCTTCATATAGAAGTTCTGTACAAAAAACTGATTGTACCTAATTTCGGTACAAAATGGCCGTCGACAGCCATCTTGTATTTTGGACCGCACCCAAAAACACTTGATCTCATCCCAAGGTGATAACAAATGTACCCAAGAAGATTACGTGAGGATCGGTTCATAAATACAGCCCCAAGCCCGAGTCGTACTGACATGTGAACTTACTGTGTATAAGTAGTCCTGAATAAATCAAAAGTTCATCTAATTTGCATAATTTCTGCACGAGAAAAAAACCTGTATTATATATGATGTATTCCATGTTACTAAACATTCATACAAAAGAATTATTCAAATCAGAACTTTCATACAGAAGTTCTGTACAAAAAACTGATTGCACTAATTTCGATACAAAATGGATGCCGATGGCCATCTTGAATTTCGGACCACATGCAAAAACACTTGCTCTTGTCCCACGGTGATGAGCCATAAAAATGGATACATTTGACTATGTCAAAGTTGAGCTAAAATGAGAATAAGTTAAGAATTTGGTTTTGTAAAAGCCACTAAAGTCTGACATCTTTTTTTTAAATAACAGATTTATATCAATGTCTGAGAGTTTGTACTGGTCATTTTGAGAGATATAAATGAATTTATGCCTGTCAAATTATGTCTTCCACTGATCATGTTAAGTTGGTAATTTCCAAGCTTGAACAAACAGACTTAACATCATCCGGAACTGAACAAAAGAATTGACATTAAAATTTTGTTACTTTCAAATTCCTGGAAACATTGCTTACAATCAATTACTGAAAAAAATCACCAAACTTGTTCTAATGAGGCTATCTGACACCAACCCTTCATTCTGAAGACCCATTACTATGAAGGTCCAATACTCCAGAGTCCAGTACTTTGATGGGCCAATACTCCAAAGGACTGATGTTCTGAAAGCTCAATACTTTGAAGGTCAGATACTCCGAAGTCACAATATACCAAAGTTCCCAAACTGAAAGCTCAATACTCCAAAGGTCAGATACTCTGAAGGCCCAATATACCAGAAGACCAATACTGAAAGCTCAATACTCCAAAGGACCAATACTGAATGCTCAATACTCCAAAGGTCCAATACTGAAGGCTCAATATCCCAAAGGTCCAATACTAAAGGCTCAATATGCCAAAGGTCCAATACTGAAGGCTCAATATGCCAAAGGGTCAATACTGAAGGCTCAATACTCCAAAGGACCAATACTGAAGGCTCAATATGCCAATGGCCCAATACTGAATGCTCAATACTCCAAAGGACCAATACTGAAGGCTCAATATGCCAAAGGCCCAATACTGAAGGCTCAATACTCCAAAGGACCAATACTGAAGGCTCAATATGCCAATGGCCCAATACTGAAGGCTCAATACTCCAAAGGACCAATACTGAAGGCTCAATATGCCAATGGCCCAATACTGAAGGCTCAATACTCCAAAGGACCAATACTGAAGGCTCAATATGCCAAAGGGTCAATACTGAAGGCTCAATACTCCAAAGGACCAATACTGAAGGCTCAATATGCCAATGGCCCAATACTGAAGGCTCAATACTCCAAAGGACCAGTACTGAAGGCTCAATATGCCAATGGCTCAATACTGAAGGCTCGATATTCCAAAGGTCCAATACTAAAGGCTCAATACGCCAAAGGACCAATACTGAAGGCTCAATACTCCAAAGGTCCAATACTGAAGGCTCAATATGCCAAAAATCCAATACTGAAGGCTCAATATGCCAAAGGTCCAATACTGAAGGCTCAATATGCCAAATGTGCAATACTGAAGGCTCAATACGCCAAATATCCAATACTGAAGGCTCAATATGCCCAAGGTCCAATACTGAAGGCTCAATACTTCAAAGGTCCAATACTGAAGGCTCAATATGGCAAATATCCAATATTGAAGGTTCAATACTCTAAAGGTCCAATACTGAAGGCTCAGTGCGCCAAATGTGTAATACTGAAGGCTCAATATGGCAAATATCCAATACTGAAGGCTCAATATGCCAAAGGTCAAAAACTGAAGGCTCAATATGCCAAAGGTCCAATACTGAAGGCTCAATATGGCAAATATCCAATACTGAAGGCTCAATATGCCAAATGTGCAATACTGAAGGCTCAATATGGCAAATATCCAATACTGAAGGCTCAATATGCCAAAAATCCAATACTGAAGGCTCAATATGGCAAATATCCAATACTGAAGGCTCAATATGGCAAATATCCAATACTGAAGGCTCAATATGGCAAATATCCAATACTGAAGGCTCAATATGGCAAATATCCAATACTGAAGGCTCAATATGGCAAATATCCAATACTGAAGGCTCAATATGGCAAATATCCAATACTGAAGGCTCAATATGGCAAATATCCAATACTGAAGGCTCAATATGGCAAATATCCAATACTGAAGGCTCAGTACGCCAAATGTCCAATACTCAATACACCAAAGGACCAAAACTGAAGGCTCAATACACCTAAGGTCAGAACCCCGAAGACTCAATATGCCAAAGGTCCAAAACTGAAGGCTCAATACTCCAAAGGTCCAATACTGAAGGCTCAATATGCCAAAAATCCAATACTGAAGGCTCAATATGCCAAAGGTCCAATACTGCAGGCTCAATATGCTAAATGTGCAATACTGAAGGCTCAATACGCCAAATATCCAATACTGAAGGCTCAATATGCCCAAGGTCCAATACTGAAGGCTCAATACTTCAAAGGTCCAATACTGAAGGCTCAATATGGCAAATATCCAATATTGAAGGTTCAATACTCTAAAGGTCCAATACTGAAGGCTCAGTGCGCCAAATGTGCAATACTGAAGGCTCAATATGGCAAATATCCAATACTGAAGGCTCAATATGCCAAAGGTCAAAAATTGAAGGCTCAATATGCCAAAGGTCCAATACTGAAGGCTCAATATGGCAAATATCCAATACTGAAGGCTCAATATGCCAAATGTGCAATACTGAAGGCTCAATATGGCAAATATCCAATACTGAAGGCTCAATATGGCAAATATGCAATACTGAAGGCTCAATATGGCAAATATCCAATACTGAAGGCTCAATATGGCAAATATCCAATACTGAAGGCTCAATATGGCAAATATCCAATACTGAAGGCTCAATATGGCAAATATCCAATACTGAAGGCTCAATATGGCAAATATCCAATACTGAAGGCTCAATATGGCAAATATCCAATACTGAAGGCTCAATATGGCAAATATCCAATACTGAAGGCTCAATATGGCAAATATCCAATACTGAAGGCTCAATATGGCAAATATCCAATACTGAAGGCTCAATATGGCAAATATCCAATACTGAAGGCTCAGTGCGCCAAATGTCCAATACTCAATACACCAAAGGACCAAAACTGAAGGCTCAATACACCTAAGGTCAGAACCCCGAAGACTCAATATGCCAAAGGTCCAAAACTGAAGGCTCAATACTCCAAAGGTCAGATACTCCGAAGACTCAATATGCCAAAGGTCCAATACTGAAGGCTCAATACACCTAAGGTCCAATACTGAAGGCTCAATACACCTAAGGTCCAATACTGAAGGCTCAATATGCTAAATGTCCAACACTGAACTAGTTATTTGTAAAACTTTAACTACTGCCACATGTGTAACAAACTGTCAAATACTCAACAAGTTATTTGTAAAACTGTAAAACTGAACTAGTTATTTGTAAAACTTTAACTACAGCCACATATATAACACTGAACTAGTTATTTGTAAAACTTTAACTACAGCCACATGTATAACACTGAACTAGTTATTTGTAAAACTTTAACTACTGGCACATGTATAACACTGAACTAGTTATTTGTAAAACTTTAACTACTGCCACATGTATAACACTGAACTAGTTATTTGTAAAACTTTAACTACTGGCACATGTATAACACTGAACTAGTTATTTGTAAAACTTTAACTACAGCCACATGTATAACTCTGAACTAGTTATTTGTAAAACTTTAACTACTGCCACATGTATAACACTGAACTAGTTATTTGTAAAACGTTAACTACTGGCACATGTATAACACTGAACTAGTTATTTGTAAAACTTTAACTACTGGCACATGTATAACACTGAACTAGTTATTTGTAAAACTTTAACTACTGCCACATGTATAACACTGAACTAGTTATTTGTAAAACTTTAACTACTGGCACATGTATAACACTGAACTAGTTATTTGTAAAACTTTAACTACTGGCACATGTATAACACTGAACTAGTTATTTGTAAAACTTTAACTACTGGCACATGTATAACACTGAACTAGTTATTTGTAAAACTTTAACTACTGGCACATGTGTAACAAACTCAAATAGCATGAATTAATATAAATATTCCTCTTAGAAGTAAAGGTGGTCAACTCACTATACATTTTCCAACAATGGTTGTTAAATCAACTTCTGTGTCTAGTTGTTTTGCTGTGTTTAGGAAGACTTCTCTACTGTCTTCACTCAAATATTTCTGCAAGATTTTGGGTGGAATCTCTCCCAGACGCCAATACCACTCAACTTCTGCTCGTGGTTTAAGTGAGCGTTTTCTGCCACTGATTTCTGGAAAAAAACATGATAGCCTTTTTTCTAATTAAATCCTAAAGACATCTGAGCCTCAGCTGGTTTGACCGTGAAAGATGTGTCATTTCAAAGTCGGGTCAACAGTAACTGCAGTAACAGTTAACCTAATACAGTACTGTGAATGTAAAAGTGGTCTTACCATATCGACAAGGGTTGATTTAATTTTTTTAAATTGAATATAGGGCTGTCGCGATTATTCGATTAGTCGACTAACCGTCTACTATTGAAGTAGTCGACGTTTTTTATTTTTAGTCGTTCGTCGTTCATTTTCAAGGTGGTACACGTCTACTAAATGTCGGGGCTAAATTGCATTGTTTTGTGAGGTGAATGATCAATGAAGGTGAATAACTTTAAATATCTAACCATAGTTAACATTCATATCCAGAAGACTGTACGACTGTCACTGACTGTGTAAGAAAGAACACTCACAGTTACTCGAGAAGAATAGATTCTTCTGAATTTCTCCAGCCTTGTACACACGAATGCACCCATTGGAAAACCCAAAGCGCGGAAGTGACAAAATTATGACAAAAGTCAGAACGTCAGATCACTTCTCAAAGTTCGGAACTTCAGACTAAGATCCAATTTTAACAACTGACATGGGAATGCATAGATCTCAATGTTCAAAATTTCGAGAAACTTATTGCAGAAAGGAAACATATGCAGGAACGTTCTTTGGTAAATTCATTTTAATTCATCAGCTTCAATCTAGTTCAAACTTGGACCCGCAGTCAGTAATATTATTTTTGGGGTTAGTACGTCCTACAGGACGTACCAACCCCAAAAATTATATTACGGACTGTGGGTAAAGATTGGACTACATGTAGCTTCAGACGGGACCGATTTGTTGTTCCCACAACCCCACTTCGTCTGAACACACTGGTGCCATTGTCATTTTCAGAGTTTTACGAACAGAAGAATGATTTGCTAAAAAATCATGGGAAGCGACTATTAATCGACTAACCAGCGATTACTGGTCACGATTAGTCGATTACAAAAAATGATAGTCGCGACAGCCCTAATTGAATAGCAGTTTACTAACTTGGATAAATTTTGATTAGCATTTCCTATTATTTATATGTTTTTGTCATTTGAAATTGATTAGCTATAGCTGGAAAATGATTCGAAATTTGCTATGCAAATCCAGTTAAATCGAGCCCTGCATATCGATCGGATAGCGACTGCATTGTGATCCGATTGATGACACTAAATAAAAATGTGTCGTTAAAAATGCTTGAAAATCGGTACAAAATCGCAATTTTCACGATGAGCTGAACGCACATGAATGTATAGAAAATTTACTCCTGTGAGCAAACAGTACATGACCCTTGTTGAAATTCATTTCAGGACAGGATATTGCATCATCACGAAAAATAATCGACCTAAAAGTGTAACTAATACACTGCTGTAACATTTTGGTGCAAACTTGCGAGGACTCGAGGAACAAGTTGGATGGATGAAGAAACAATCATATTAATTAACCTTAAGGGGTGGGGGGGGGGGGGTGGGGGGGTGTGAAATGAATATTGAGGATCAGCTAGATGACCCAAAAATCAAAAAGGGGATATTTACAACGCATTGGAAATGGATAAATATGGTCATATGTGATGCAGTGAATTCTATAACATAAGAATGCATATATTAAAAGGGGATTATAGGCAACATAAAACAAATCAGAAGACAAGCGGAAAGGGTAGAAGATATGTAAATTCTACAAGGAACTCAATGGTAGCTTCTTCCCCTGTGAAAGTCACTGAAACTATGAGAAAAAAATGAGAAGAGCCTTAATTGTAACTGTCTGTCCATCGTCAATGAGAGTAATGATGCTAAAAGTTAAAAAATGTCAAAATTTACATAGCTTCTTTCTCTGGTGAGCAAAAAACAAATTTGCTTTTACATACGTGAACAAATTTACATAGCATACAAATTTACATACAGAAGTAAAGTGTGACATGTACAGGGATTTATTAAAATATTACAGGTTTCAAATTTGTTATTATGATTCTATACGTTTTTTTGCAAAAAAAGTGTCGAAAAAACAAATTTTCTTCAATTCTGAGGCATATTTTGATGAGCATCTTGGATTTTCGGTAATATGATATTCAGGGATTATTTTGGGTGTCTACAGGGGCCGAATATGGGACCCTTTCCCAATGGCATTTTTGCAGGATTTTCTCAATTCAAACCAAAAATTTCCCAATCTCAGTCCTCATTCAAACAAAAATTTAATTCTTAAGGTCAAATTTTGACTTTCACTACAACAAAAATAGTTAAGGGTGCAGCAAGTTTTAGATGTGTTTGCAAGTTACATCCGGGGAACCTTGTCAGTTGTTTCTAGGAAAGTCTTGGCTGCCTTCATAGGCAGCCAAGACTTTCCTAGACACAACTGCAAAGCCACAGAATGTAGACAATCACATAAATATCTTCATTATTTAATAGTACAGGAACAATTTATTTGATTACAGAGACTGATCATTATTTCATGCGACTGTTTGTGATATAGATTACAGAGACTGATCATTATTTCATGCGACTGTTTGTGATAGAGATTACAGAGACTGATCATTATTTCATGCGACTGTTTGTGATAGAGATTACAGAGACTGATCATTATTTCATGCGACTGTTTGTGATATAGATTACAGAGACTGATCATTATTTCATGCGACTGTTTGTGATAGAGATTACACAGACTGATCATTATTTCATGCGACTGTTTGTGATAGAGATTACACAGACTGATCATTATTTCATGCGACTGTTTGTGATAGAGATTACAGAGACTGATCATTATTTCATGCGACTGTTTGTGATAGAGATTACACAGACTGATCATTATTTCATGCGACTGTTTGTGATAGAGATTACAGAGACTGATCATTATTTCATGCGACTGTTTGTGATAGAGATTACAGAGACTGATCATTATTTCATGCGACTGTTTGTGATAGAGATTACAGAGCCTGATCATTATTTCATGTGACGGTTTGTGATAGAGATTACAGAGACTGATCATTATTTCATGCGACTGTTTGTGATAGAGATTACAGAGCCTGATCATTATTTCATGTGACGGTTTGTGATAGAGATTACAGAGCCTGATCATTATTTCATGTGACGGTTTGTGATAGAGATTACAGAGCCTGATCATTATTTCATGTGACGGTTTGTGATAGAGATTACAGAGCCTGATCATTATTTCATGTGACGGTTTGTGATAGAGATTACAGAGCCTGATCATTATTTCATGTGACGGTTTGTGATAGAGATTACAGAGCCTGATCATTATTTCATGTGACGGTTTGTGATAGAGATTACAGAGCCTGATCATTATTTCATGTGACGGTTTGTGATAGAGATTACAGAGCCTGATCATTATTTCATGTGACGGTTTGTGATAGAGATTACAGAGCCTGATCATTATTTCATGTGACGGTTTGTGATAGAGATTACAGAGACTGATCATTATTTCATGCGACGGTTTGTCATAAAACATATTACATGTATTATACATAATTATATTTATTTATTTATTGATGTTTAAGGTCACATATTTATGCACAATGGCTAATCATGACCGTGACAGTTTTACGAGTGGAGGAAGCCTGAGTACCCGGAAAGAACCACCGAACAATGTCGAGCAGCTGCCAGGTCCCCAACATCGTAACTCCGCACTGCAGCACAGGCAGGGTTAGATTGGTTGAAGACTTGTGTACCATCGACGTGCAGTACGCCTTAGTACACGGCGTCATCGTGCCCCCACGCGGGCAATGGAGATGAAGTGTCTTGCCCAAGGACACAATGCGGTTGCCGCAGGTGGGATTCGAACCGAGGACCTCTCGGCTTGCAGCCTGCACCTCTACCTACTAAGCCACCGTGCTCCCATGTATTATACATGTAGTAGCTTCTGTATTAATGTTTTCAGTTCAATATGAAGGTAACATTTCTTATTTTGTTGTGTGTTTCTTCTCCCAAACAAATTCCCAATTGGAGGCTTCATGATGTGAATTTTCCCAACTGCATGGGCCACAGATCCTTTCCCAAAGAGGGCTGAAGAATCCCTGTTATTATAGAGAAAAGAGTCAGAAATATGAAATAGTTAATTCCTGTTCCCTATCTGAGGCTATCTCATATTGTTTTTCCATAACCCTTTACCTAACGTAACGGCCAAAACCGGCCAGCGCTATTCTCAAAAATCGCCAATTAATTTTCATTATTTTTTTCATTTTTTGTCTCAAAAACATAGGTTATGACCCCTCATTGGAACGAGCTCGTCGAGCTCGTTCCAATGAGGGGTCATAACCTATGTTTTTGAGACAAAAAATGAAAAAAATTAGTTATTCAAGAATTTTTTTTGCATGTGTCGTCTGCTTTTCATGTTAGGTAAAGGGTTAATAGAGAAAAATTTGAGAGGGTGTAAAATCGCGAAATTGACCCGCCACCCTCACGGGCAACATCTTGAATTACGCCACATCCGGGCAGGATGAATTCTTGTTAAAATCTGAAAATCTACTCTTGAGATATCCAGGCACATGAAATGAAAGTGTCAATGCCACTGTAGCTCAACTTAACAAACTTGGTAAGTTATAAGTGAAATGGCAAAATTCAGGTCTTTAGATTACCCCAACTTCACACCGTTTACAGGTGTGCCCAAATTAGAGAAGGTGTGAAGACATCAAGAACAAGAAAAATATCTAAATTCTCTGTGCCTCTTCTACACTTGAGAATAACTTCCATCATAATATGACCACAGAAACACAAAGAAAGGCATGACAATAAAACATAACAGGATAAAACTGTTATTTTTGGTTTTAATGTGCACAAATTAGGGCATAAAAGAGTGTGCCCAAAATAAATGAATTTAAAGGACTGAAATTGATGATCATTGGTTCCAATGTTATTTGGTGAAACTTCAACATAATAGCATTGTGTTTGCACAATGTCAGAGCAATCCATGCATTTTTAAATGTAAATGTTGATACACAAACGCAGTAAGTTTAAAGGTCATTGTAAATGGCAACTGTTTTCACAGAAATGAATGCTAATTGATAGCTCTTATCTAGAGGTCTCTCCTAATGAGCACACAAAGTTCAAAAACAATCCTATGATAAATGTCAAAGAAGAATGCTGATGCACAAATGCAGTAAATTCAAAGGTTGTTGTTAACAGCAACAGTTTTTGATGGAAATGAAAAGAAAATCGATAGCTTCTATCTTGGTCACCCTGAATAAGCCTACCAAGTTTCAAAACAACTCCATAATGAATGCGCATTCTGAGGCATGCCAAAGGAAGACGTTAATGCACAAATGCATACGTTTGATGGTCATTGCTAGTGGCAATGTTTTTTTTTTCTTTTTTATGAAAATTTATAAATATGCCCTGTAGAGAGGTCAAAAGGGATAAGTTGCTGCACAAATGTACTACTAAGTTCAAAGACTGATGCTAACGACAATAATTTTTTATGGAAATGAAAGAAAATCAACAGCTTCCATCAAGAGATCACCCCGAACACGCATACCAAGTTTCAAAGCGATCCGATTATAAATATGCCCTGAAGGGCATGCCCGAGAAATATATTGATGCCTGACTAAACTGAGTTCAAAGGCCGTTGAAAGCAGCAGAAATTTGATAGCTCCTATCTAGAGGTCACCCCAAACAAGCATACCAGGTTTTGAAGCAATCCGATCATAAATGTGCCATGTAGGGTGTGCAAAAGGGAAATATTGAGGTCTGACTAAACTAAGTTCAAATACGTTTGAAGATCATTGCTAGTGGCAATGTTTTTTTTTTCTTTTTTATGAAAATTTATAAATATGCCCTGTAGAGCGGTCAAAAGGGATAAGTTGCTGCACAAATGTACTAAGTTCAAAGACTGATGCTAGCGACAATAATTTTTTATGGAAATGAAAGAAAATCAATAGCTTCCATCAAAAAGTAATCCCAAACAAGCATACCAGGTTTCAAAGCGATCCGATCATAAATGCGACCTGTGCACTGCGCCAGAGGGAATATGTACATACATACGTTCATCCGTGGACAGATGAGAAGTGACAGCAATAGCTCAGCTTGACTTCGTCAATTTGAGCTAAAAAAACAGTCTCGTTCAGTCCTAGGTATACCTAGCTGCCTGACTATCAACCATCAATGTCTTAGCATACCTTTATCATCACCATTTGAGCGTACCTTTATCAAATAAATCTTTAATCTTTCCAATGTAAGCTTCTTCATTCTCTGTATCGTTGTTGATATAAACACAATCACCAATATGATAGGTGACACCATCACATTCAAATGACCTGAAAAAAAATATACATATATACAGTATGTGGAGAGTGGATTGTAACTAAATCACCTGGGGAGTGGGGTTATCACCCAAAGCATCACTGTCAAATTCTGTACATGAAGACAAAAACACAAGCAATGTTTCAGCCAATAGACCTCCGGGTATAACCCGGTGGTCCATTGGCTGGAACTTTGCTTGTGCTTGTTGTGCTTTGCAACAAATTTGCAATTATTGCTTGAGTGGAATCTCCATTCTGCAGGTGATTCAGTGATAATACACTCTCCACGTACTGTATATAATAAAACTAATTATTTTAATAACAGTGTTATGAGAGTCATGATTCATAAATAAATATCACTCTTTATTGATAGTGTTATAAGGCCGAAAGTCGTGATTTATAAATATATATCACTATTTAGTTAGAGTGTTATAAGGCCGAAAGTCATGATTTATAAATACATATCACTATTCAGTAACTGTTATAAGGCCGAAAGTCATGATTTATAAATACATATCACTATTTAGTAACTGTTATAAGGCTGAAAGTCGTGATTTATAAATATATATCACTATTTAGTAACTGTTATGAGGCTGAAAGTCGTGATTTATAAATACATATCACTATTTAGTAACTGTTATGAGGCTGAAAGTCATGATTTATAAATACATATCACTATTTAGTAACTGTTATGAGGCTGAAAGTCGTGATTTATAAATACATATCACTATTTAGTAACTGTTATAAGGCTGAAAGTCATGATTTATAAATACATATCACTATTTAGTAACTGTTATAAGGCTGAAAGTCATGATTTATAAATATATATCACTATTTAGTAACTGTTATAAGGCTGAAAGTCATGATTTATAAATATATATCACTATTTAGTTATAGTGTTATAAGGCTGAGAGTCGTGATTTATAAATATATATCACTATTTAGTTATAGTGTTATAAGGCTGAGAGTCGTGATTTATAAATATATATCACTATTTAGTTATAGTGTTATAAGGCTGAGAGTCGTGATTTATAAATATATATCACTATTTAGTTATAGTGTTATAAGGCTGAGAGTCGTGATTTATAAATATATATCACTATGTAGTAAGTATTATAAGACTGAAAGCCGTGATTTATAAATAGATAGCACTATTTAGTGATACTGTTATAAGGCCAAGAGTTGTGACTAATAAATATTACTATTAGTTATAGTATTATAAGGCCAAGAGTCGTGACTTATAAATATCACTATTTAGTGATAGTGTTATAAAGTTGAAAGTTGTAATTTATAAATAAATATCACTATTTAGTAAGTGTTATAAGGCTGAAAGTCATGATTTATAAATAAATATCACTATTTAGTAAGTGTTATAAGGCTGAAAGTAATTATTTATAAATATATATCACTATTTAATAAGTGTTATAAGGCTGAAAGTCATGATTTATAAATAAATATCACTATTTAGTAAGTGTTATAAGGCTGAAAGTCGTGATTTATAAATAAATAACACTATTTAGTTATAGTGTTATAAGGCTGAGACTGAGAGTCGTGACTTATAAATATTACTATTTAGTGATAGTGTTATAAGGCTGAAAGTCGTGATTTATAAATATCACTATTTAGTGATAGTGTTATAAAGCTGAAAGACACAATTAGTCAATAAATGCTTTATTCAGTGAAAGTGTTAAAGCTGAGAGACACTATTAATAAATGCTTTATTTGATGATTGAGTTTACAGCTGAGACACTATTTATTAATAAATGCTTTATTTCATGATTGAGTTTAACAGGTGAGACACTATTTATTAATAAATGCTTTATTTCATGATTGAGTTTAACAGCTGAGACACTATTTATTAATAAATGCTTTATTTCATGATTGAGTTTAACAGATGAGACACTATTTATTAATAAATGCTTTATTTCATGATTGAGTTTAACAGCTGAGACACTATTTATTAATAAATGCTTTATTTCATGATTGAGTTTAACAGGTGAGACACTATTTATTAATAAATGCTTTATTTCATGATTGAGTTTAACAGCTGAGACACTATTTATTAATAAATGCTTTATTTCATGATTGAGTTTAACAGGTGTGACACTATTTATTAATAAATGCTTTATTTCATGATTGAGTTTAACAGGTGAGACACTATTTATTAATAAATGCTTTATTTCATGATTGAGTTTAACAGGTGAGACACTATTTATTAATAAATGCTTTATTTCATGATTGCGTTTAACAGGTGAGACACTATTTATTAATAAATGCTTTATTTCATGATTGAGTTTAACAGCTGAGACACTATTTATTAATAAATGCTTTATTTCATGATTGAGTTTAACAGATGAGACACTATTTATTAATAAATGCTTTATTTCATGATTGAGTTTAACAGGTGAGACACTATTTATTAATAAATGCTTTATTTCATGATTGAGTTTAACAGCTGAGACACTATTTATTAATAAATGCTTTATTTCATGATTGAGTTTAACAGGTGAGACACTATTTATTAATAAATGCTTTATTTCATGATTGAGTTTAACAGGTGAGACACTATTTATTAATAAATGCTTTATTTCATGATTGAGTTTAACAACTGAGACACTATTTATTAATAAATGCTTTATTTGATGATTGAATTTAACAGGTGAGACACTATTTATTAATAAATGCTTTAGTTAGTGATAGTGATATGTGCAGTGTGGCATTGATTTGGGCTGTCACAATTATATGATTAGGCGACTAATCGTCCGTCAACTACAGCAGTAGTCGACGGTTTTTATTTTTAGTCTATCATCATTCATTTTCAAAGTAACACAAGTCGGGTTAAAATTGCACTGTATAATGAGATGAATGAACGGTTAGTTTATTATTAGCTCCTAGCACTCTGGTAGAATTACAAAATTTTTCGTCATTGACTGTATATCACTCAAGCAGTCTGAAAAACTTTACAAATTATATCTGTTTGACGGAGCTCAGTCAAACAAAATATAATTTTTTTGAATTCTGTTGCATTGTGAGAAAAATTTGCTGCTCAAAACTTTGATATTTTGACATCAGAGTGCAGAGGTTTAAACTCAATCTGAAGAGACAAACCATCAGTTACTTGTGATATTCAATGGCCTTTATTTTCCCTCATGATTGTGCAACAATGTAATTTCAAAAATACCGAGCTTTGCCATTTGATCAATCCCTGTTCCATACTGTAGCCAGGCCGGACATTCTTAAAAATAAAGGAGGGCCAAAACTGGCTCTCCCCACATGGCCTAGGGGAGCGATTAGCTCTCCTCATGCTTACAAAAGCCAAAAGTGGCAAAATGAAGTTGTATTATTAATGAATTCTGCCAATTGGGCTTTGTACATTTAGTGCTGCTAACCAGGTAGTCTGTGTGAGACGGCTACACTGCCCCTCCCACACCTCCGGGCCTTGTTAAGGCCTGGAGGTGTGGGAGGGGAAGTGTGGCCATATTGCAGAGGGCACTGACATAGCAGAGATCTGAAAACCTGTGTGTTTTAGGAATAGGCTGTTGAGGTAGTCCTTTTTTCAAAGCTAGGAGGGCTATTTTTCGCCCTCCTCAATTTTTTTAAGGCGAGCAGTAGACGAGCGAATAAATCGCTCTCCAGAAAATGCCAGGCCTGCTGTACCCTACAGAAATTTCCCAGCATTGTCAATTTCAATGAGAGATCTAACAACAGCATTTTGTTTGATGATTGCATAATCAACATGCTGAATGACGTCACATCATTAAGTCGGGGGAGTCTCTTTGACATTCTTTTCATTTTCATTTATTCAGAACAGTTTAAAATGATTCACGGTTTCATGGAAAGTATTGCAATCTGCAGAGTAAACAGAAGAATCTTCAGTCCAATCAGGCTGGTCATTTTGAAAACTGCAGGAGGGCCATTATGGTTCACCTCAAATCATTTTGGGTTCACCTAAAATGACCTCAGGAAGGGCATTTATGATTTGTGGGGCCATTTTGTTTCAACCTGATGGGTAGACAACTAATATCATTTTAAGGTACATGGTTTGTGTAATTATGATGTACGTCATCACGTAATGTATAGATTTATTTATTTATTGGGGTTTAAGGTCACATATTTCTGCGCAATGGCTAAGCATGACCATGACAGTTTTACGGGTGGAGGAAGCCGGAGTACCTGGAGAGAACCACCGAGCAACGGCAAGCAACTGTCAGCTCCCCAACATACCAACTTCACACAAGCAGGGTTAGCATTGGTTGGAGACAGGTGCACCATCGACGTGCAGTACGCCTTAGTACACAATGCCACCATGCCTCCACGTGGGCAATGGGGGTGAAGTGTCTTTCCCAAGAACACAATGTGGTTGCCACAGGTTGGATTCAAACCGTAATGTATAGATGCAGGCTTGAATATTTGGAAGCAAGACACCAGGTTAGCCATGACACTCACCAACAGTGAGTGTTATTGTTATCTTGCATCCAAATAAGCAAGTCTGTATCTATGCATTACTGTAGAAGCCAGTTCACTCTGCTCACCGCCAGATGCCGATAACTTGGGACGAATCAATCAGATCTGGGAGATGAATTGTCCCGGCTATGATTTTGGGACGAAACATCCCAGGCAAATCATCAGGGGTCGAACTGGCTTGGGGATGATACATCCCATAATCGCACATGACACAGGAGTTGTTTCAGTCTGATGTATAATGCAATAACTAATGACAACCTTGGAATTGGTAGACCTCCCACTCATATTTGAAAAGTTATTTACTGTCTCTGGGTGACTGTGTTGACGACTCACTACAAACTTCACAAATTGCGCTTTTGTTACATGCACCTCCTTCAATCCGTGAAAATTGCTGTTTGATGCGGCCGATTTTGAGGTGCCTTCGACTGAATTAATGGGCCACAGAAATTGGGGTTAGGTGCACGTTTACATGCCACTGAATTTTGAATTCAGGTGGGCGACTGCGGCCCGGGGTGATCACCTGCCTCAAAATGACAAGCCCGTGTCTTGTACATGTGAATTACCTATTGAAACAATCCAAACCGCAAAAGTGAGAAAGTTGTCAACTTGTCACAACTGTCAGTTCACTTTTAGTACCAACTTACTTGTGTGGGAATGGATGCTTTTGTTTGAAATTTGTGGAAATCAGATATAGAAATGAAACATTCACACAAAGGTTTTTCCTATTTAAATTCTTCAAATCTGTCAGGGATATTCAGGCTTGGCAATTTCAGAAGAGCGATTTTTAGCTCTCCTTACTGCCCTCCTGAAAGAATTAAGGAGAGCGAAAAATTGCCCTCCTAAATATTTTGGTCTGGGATGATTGAGATTACATATATTATGCACACATTAAATTTTTGTTGTAAAGCAAAAATGTAATTTAACTTCGAAGTCACATAACATCACGTAATTTCATATTGAAAGTGGTTTAGTGGTAAAAGGTAATGCCTGCAACCATACCCAAACGCAGTTGCAATCATTTGAAGCAAAATGGGTCACAGCAATATTTTTTTTTCTGTCAGTTTCAAGTTCAACAACTGACATCACAGTTTGAGGGGTAATTATTCAAGGAATATTGACACTATAATATACCACCATTACTACTATCCTGTCACTTGAAGCACTTGCACCAGGATGTGACTGTAGATTCAAGCAGACCTGTTGTCCAAGAAAGTCATACGCCTACCACTACCACCTTCAACCCCCTTGGGGGGTTGAAGGTGGTAGTGGTAGGCGTATGATTTTCTTGGACAACAGGTCTGTGTACACACACAGGTCTTGTCAAGTGTGTGTTCGGTTCAGTTGTTGAGTGAGACATCTAGATGTCTAAGAGATTTCGCTTTACCTTAGTAAAGTTAATAAAATCAAAACTGTAATAGTCTGTTGGTTTCAGTTTCAATGAGTTCGTTCAATTGGATACTTAAAATGCTGTGTAAAGCTAATTGCTCTCCTAAGCTGATTGAGGAGAGCGATTTTTTGCCCTCCTGCATTTTTCAGAATGCCAGGCCTGGATATTTTGGTGTTTCCATTTTATCTCAACATGGTGACTGGAGTGAATAGGACTGATGAACACATTTGTACATCGTTTTAAATGTGTAAGTATATTAAAGATTGTTGAATTTATGGGAAACGACTATTAATCACCTAACCATTGATTAATTGTGACAATTAGTTGACTATGAAAATTGATGGTTGTGACAGCCCTAGCATTCATTGCTTGGCTACCGGATACCCCGGTTGTCGATAAGAATCAATCTAAAAACACTCAGGCCCGTCGGAACCGGGGGGCTGCAGCCCCCCCAATAATTTGCTCATATTTCGACGTTAGTTTATCCATGATGGGAGCAACCGATGTAATCTGAATAAAACTGGACATTTCACTATTTAACTCAGATTAGAACAGTGGCACACACACACCCACCCCACCCCACCCCCACAAATTTGTCAAAAGTAGGCTTTACTGGGCAGGGTTGGTGGTTTCTCCACACGGGATGCCCACTGGTTACCATATTCCGACATTGCTGTTAATGATTACTGGATTGAGTGGGTTCCATGTGGGCTTTCTGCCACCAATAAAACTGACAGTCGTGTTTTCGCCTAATTGTGGAAAGCGATGTTAAACCCCAACCAACCACAGGGTAATTCATTGCATGTTCACTATTCCTGTCATTCTGCTCGGAAATCATGCTGAATTGATCAGAGAGCTGACGTATTTCCTTATTGACGATGTATTTGCTCAGAATCACTCAGAATGTATATTTGTACATCTTAAATTAAAAAAAATTCCCGGACCCCCACCAACGAAACGGGGAGGTACCCCCACTCGTGCTCACCCCCACTCGCCTCTTCGCGGTTCGGATGACGCTTCGCGTCATAGGAATATACAATTTATTTGCTCAGAATCAACCAGAATGCATGTTTTTACATCTTAAATTCGAAAATTTCTCCCACCAACGAGACGGAGGATACCCCCTCTCGAGTTCACCCCCACTCGCCGCTCGGATGACGCGTCGCATCATCGGAATATAGGTCCTACCCCCCTCCCCCCAAATAAAATTAGCTTACTACGCCCCTGGATTAGAATTATGAACGTATCACTGAATGTATAACATGCACCTGCATATGTTGATGTGCAAACGTTTTGAGCAATTCCTTTGGCAGCTTAGAAGACCACGACAACCGTTGGCGTAATGATAAAACTAATGAATCCACCATAAGGCCTGACTGTTTTTTAGCATGACGGAATACGGCCACGGCCTGCAGGTGAGCCCGGTGTGAGAACCGTCCCCAAATGTTATGGGGTTCTATTGGGATTTTTGAAACATTTTGTTAAAAAAACAACTTTTGCCGTTCAAAAAAATCAAGAGGTTTTTGCTTCAAAAGCTACCAGAATGCTTCCTTTGATTGCCCTTTTCAAAAAAAATTTCTGGGGGAGTAACCCCCCCCCCCCCCCCCCCCCAAAAAAAGCTTGTGCCTTCAGCACTCGCACCAGATGCCTTCGGCATCTGGATACCCCATACCCATTTAGTATCAGCCAGTTCACCCAAATTAGCAATATCAGCACCCCCCAATATAAATTTCGTTCCGACGGGCCTGACACTTGACAAAAAATGAAAAAATTGTGAATAAAAAGTCACCGTTCGTCAATCTTGGCCTCGAAATCGCTGTGGCTCCAGTGCTCAAAATAACTTTTTTTCTTTACGTAGCAAAATGCTACACATTTCCAAAAAATGAATAGCATTTCGTAAAAATTCCATAGCTATTTTTGTACACCAGAGTTATGTTATGCTGTTTTGTATTGCATTCTTCTAAGTAGATGGAATAGTTTCCATCCATTTCTGGGCATTTCCAAATGATCTTCAACACATGAAACATTTACTATGTTTTTTTTTAAATGAACTGCCTTTAAGGGTTGCATGGACTTCGATATTTCAAAGGGCGTCTTGGTTGTTCAATAGAGTTCTCAAAATGGAAGTTGGGATTTTTAATTTGATGGGTTTGAAGTTATTTTTAATGGACATTTTATGCAAAATGTTGTAAAAACAGGAAGAATTTAAACCAATAGAATTCATCTTACATATGAAGTTGCTAATGATACTTGATGGAGAGTTAATCTGAGTTATGCCTGGAATGTTACACAATCAGAAGTAAAGCATCAGTGAACTAGTTTTCAAATTTGTTTGCAAATTTTCATTTACATTTTGCGATACAAGATAATCAACTGCAGCCTAATAGACTGCAGTTGATTATATTGTATCGCAAAATGATACACATAATTGAACATTGCATAGCAAAAAGTGACGCGACAACGCTTATTTTGAGCCCTGGGCTCCACGAATGACACAACATTTGGCTGTTTATTTGAGCAAGATCGATGAGATATTCGCTATTTTAAACAGATTTTTAGTATTGATAATATTATATATTTTATTAAAATTGATAAAATCTGATAATAGTATTAATACATCGAGTGGATACGCATGGAATATTGAGGAAAGTGTCACTACAGTGACCAGGTTCTCCATTACCAATATTTGGAAAGAAATCATTTTTAAAATAGTCATACATACATGCAGGCCTGGCATTCTTAAAAATGCAGGAGGGCTAAAAATTGCTTCCCTCACATGGCCAAGGTGGGTAATTAGCTCACCTCAAGCTTATAAAAGCTAACTAACATAAGCTCCCAGCTTTCTGTCAGATCCCCCATTATATACATATGCTATTTTGTTAGTATATGTTATATTCTTGATGTTCTCTATATATACTGTCACATTCTTGGTGTTCAATATTGTAACATATAGAAAACTTATTTAATAAAATATTGTTTAAACTAAAAGCTAAAAGTGGCAAAATGAAGTTTTACTATTAACGAATTCTGCCTAGTGTGCTTGGTACATTTTATTTGGTGCTGCTAACAAGGCAGTCTCTATTAGAAGGCTACACTGCCCTCCCACACTTCCGGGGCCTCGACAAGGCCCGGAGGTGTGGGAGGGGCAGTGAGTGTGATCGTCTTTCAGAGACCACCAACATACAGGCCTGAACAATTCCATATTTTGATTAACCCATTAACAGGTTACCCATTTAGTTGTTCATTAACCTATTCTGAAGGTTCAGTAAATTTGTTTCATTAACCTTTTGGTTAACCAAAAATCCAAACACGATATGCCACATGCATATCCCGAAAACCATAGGCCTGAGCTGGTGGGAGGGTTTAGGAGGGAAATGTAGAGTTATGGCCCTTCTGTTGGCAACATATGATGACTTCCGATGATAAAAATATCAATGAAACAGAAATTCGAAATCACTAGAAATAGAGTTGTGTCTCTTCTATTGGCAGCATATAGCGATGAATAGGTCTAGAATTGATTTGGCTGTGGTTCCATCATACATCAGGCTGCAGTGCATTTCAATTTCCATAAACTGTAACATCTGTGTTTCTAATTATGCTTACAGTATTCCAAACATGGCCTTAAAGTCTGTAATATAATTTTTTGGTTTGGTACGTCCTTTCAAGGCTTTCAAGGACATACCACACCCAAAAATTATCTTACAGACTTTCAGGCCATGTTTGGACTACAGTACGTGGAGAGTGTATTATCACTAAATCACCCGCAGAGTGGAGATTCCACCCAAGAAATAATTGCAAATTTGTTGCAAAGCATAACAAGCACAGGCAAAGTTTCAACCAATGGACCTCCGGGTTAAACCCGAAGGTCCATTGGCTGAAACATTGCTTGTGTTTTTGTCCATATGCACAAATTTAATATTTGAATGTGTACTACTTTCTCTTCAGGCATCTAATATGCCAATCGTAAATAAGTTGGTAAACATATGGATCCTTTTGGTTAACCGATAGTCTGTTCGCCTTAATTTTTCTTTGCGTAACCTCTAGGGGAACGGAACGATCGTTTGCCTGAATTGTCGAGGCCTGAACATAGCAGATATCTGAAAACATGGGTTTTAGGAGTACCGGTGGGCGGTTATGGTAATCATTATTTTTTAAGATCAGGGGGTGGGGGTGTGTAGTTTTCACCCTCCTAAATTTTTTTTATGAAGAGCAGTAGGCGAGCGAGTAAATCGCTCTCCTGAAAATGCCAGGCCTGTATATGATCATTTATCTCCCAAAATTTATTTTTGTGACGAATCGTCCAGGTTCAATAATGTATTTTGGACGAATCGTACAGGGGCGAACTGGTTTTCGAACGAAACGTCCCGGAGCCCAACCCGGCACCGGCCTCTGCATACTTTTTAGTGACCGACCGAGCGGCAGTTGGGGCGAAACTATCCGTGCCCCCCCCCCCCCCCCGACCATGAACAGTTAATGTATTTCCATCAAATATAAAATAATCAGTAAACGTGCAAACAACATGGGCCGAGTTGTCCCAAACGGTGTCATTTACTCGTAATGTTGCTCATTCGGTCTCCTTCTGTCGGTTACTTTTCCTCTTCCCAACCAACTTGGTTCTTGTGACGGCTCTTCTTTCCTAAAATATTTCGACGTCACTCTCACAGCCATCTAGGCCTATCTGTTTTCGCTTTCAAGTTTGTTGATTACACAAATGATTCAAGTGAGTGTTCCTTCAAAAACAGCCCTCCTGACGTTTGTCAATGCCAAGTTTAAGTTCGGCGCCACAACAGCATCAAACTCGCATGGCTTTTAAATAAAACATTTTATCCCGGCGGCGTACTAAAATGATACCGTAGGTAGAAAATGAGACCACAAGAGACCGATGGCAAAGTTTGGGGTTACAGTCCCCAAATGGCCGCTATCTGGTTATATGGGGTATACCCAATATATATATCCGAAATTTGGCACCGATATTTTAACCATAGCCCCTGAAATTCCACTTTTAATGTATATATAGAGGATATCTAATGTTGCCATGCAAGAAATCTGTTTACACAATCAGCTGATCGCTGTTTCTGCTGACACAGACCCCGTCTTGTTATACTATTTATTTATTTATTGGTGTTTTAAGGTCACATATTTCTGCACAATGGCTAATCATGACCGACAGTTTTATGGACGGAGGAAGCCAGAGTACCCGGAGAGAACCACTGAGCAACGGAGAGCAACTGTCTTTCCCCAACATACTGACTCCACACAAGCAGGGTTAGCATTAGTTGAAGACAGGTGTACCATCGACGTGCAGTACGCCTTAGTACACAACGTCACCGTGGCCCCACGTGGGCAATGGGGGTGAAGTGTCTTGCCCAAGGACACAAGGCGGTTGCCGCACCAACTGAGCCACCGCGCCCCGTCTTGTTATACTCACTAGTGGAACGAGAACAACTTTTGTTTTGCGCTTGTGGAAATTCATTTGTGGGAGCCCGGTGGCTCAGTAGGTAGAGGCGCAGGCTGCAAGCCGAGAGGTCCTCGGTTCGAATCCCACCTGCGATTGCCGCGTTGATTGCCGCGTTGTGTCCTTGGGCAAGACACTTCATCTCCATTGCCCGCGTGGGGGCACGGTGGCGTTGTGTACTAAGGCGTACTGCACGTCGATGGTGCACCTGTCTTCAACCAATGCTAACCCTGCTTGTGGGGAGTTCGTATGTTGGGGAGCTGACAGTTGCTCGTCGTTGCTCGGTGGTTCTCTCCGGGTACTCCGGCTTCCTCCACTCGTAAAACTGTCACGGTCATGATTGTGCATGCATAAATATGTGACCTTAAACATCAATAAATAAATAAATTCATCTGTAAATTTCAAGTTCAGACGAAATGTTAATCACCGAGGTGTTTGATCTCACTAGTGAGGGGAGAACGCGTTTTATTTTTTACCGATTCCTATTATAATTAGACGTTAGAGGTGTAATAAAGCGTGATATCCGACTTAAGGCATCTACTATGGACAAAGAGACCACAACCACTGGCCCTAAAAACACCAAATAAACGCTAGCTGGTAATAGCGTGATTTCCGATTTGGGGCCCCTACTATGGACAAAGAGACCACAACCACTGGCCCTAAAAACACCAAATAAACTAGCTGGTAATTTTGAGTATATTCAAGGGATATCCGAACTTTAAAATCGATATTTTTAATTTTAACCCCAACAATTCCACTTTTAATATATATATATATGTGTAGCGATTTCCGATTTGTGGTCTCAATTTTCTCAAGCGGGGGACAAAACGGACCGCAAGAATACTACTAATCCTAGAAACACCAAATGAACTTGAAAATATAAGCTATATCATATGTATAATTTATTCCAAAGATGGTTGTAATATCTTGATTTTAACCTCTATTATTTTATGTTTAATATCTGATGGAAAATCACATTGGCGGTCTCACTTTCTACCAGGCGGAAAGACACAAAGATTATGCAGAAACCCTTCCCCTGCCATGAGTTAAGTGGATTTGCCTACAATTGCTATTGGGTGTGAATAACAATAAAAACTCCACTCATCCTTTATCGGGGCTTTTTTTCAAGATTTCGAGTTTGGCTTGACTTATAATTTTCAACCCTTCTCATCCTTTACCTGGGCTTAAGATCGGCAAGTATAAAATTTGGTCGAGTTAGAGGGAATCATCCAAGTAATTATCGCGGATGCCCCCACTACAAAAAGGTTAAGACGAACATCGATCTAAAAAACTCAATTAAGTCTGACTACGCTTCTCCCCTTTGCTGTGTGCTCCTTAATTGCAGGAGCTCTATACTCGAAACTGAACAAACATGCCAACACCAATCTGGGTGACATGCCAAGACGTTAGCCGATTGATCAGCGTCCCGGCTATTCAAAACGCATATCTCGGAATCCCAAGTCAAAGCTGGAATTAATATTAACTTAAAGCGCTGTTTATTAATAATCTAACACCACGACTCGGTCTCACCCCATCATGCATGGATAAATTACAAATACCCGAGTGAAACGCCGGGAGCGTTAATATAACAATAACATGAGTTTGGAGAGCGTTACGGTTTATTATAACGGCCCGAGAGGAATGAATAACAGCCCGAGGGTTTATTACCGGCACGAGACGAAGTCGAGGGCCGTTAATAAGCCAGAGGGCTGTTATTCATTCCTCGAGGGCCGTTAATAAACCGGGACGCTCGACAAAATCAGGTTATTATTATTACCATGACCGGAAGCGGGCGGCGGACTGTTAATGAATTTTGTTTTCATTAACGCCCGCGGGTCGCTTTCGGTTGCATGGCGTCATGAATTACTGAGTCTTACCGCCACGCTAAACTCCGTCAATACACCAGAGAACGCCAGCTAAAGTGGTAATAATTAATAATAAAAAACTCCAAATGAGCCGATATTTCGAAAATAAAGACATAGTTTGTATAAATTTGCAAAAGTTGGTTAAACAAAGACAAAAACTTCTCAGGCAGTGGATTCAGTGCTATTAGAAGGGATCGGCAGCTCACCAAAGGTGGCGGCGTTGCTCTTCTAATAAAACAGAACATCAAAAGTGAAACCATTATTTAAAACTGATCGCCTTCAACCGAAATCACAGCCGACATTAAAAACATTACAATGACCCAAGCAAAATATTCCCGGTTCCTTATTCGACATCAACCGATTTTCGCCAAATAAACTGCATTGTGGGGTGGCACAAATAGAATGAAGATTTCCACCAAAATTGGGTACCTGACCATCCCAAAATTGGACATCCTTGAGGTCCAAAAGTTCTGAGTTGCTCCAAATAGCATTTATCAACCGATTTTCGCCAAATAAACTGCATTGTGGGGTGGCACAAATAGATTCATGAAGTTTGCCACCAAAATTAGGTACCTGACCTTCCCAAAATTGGCACCCTAGGAGCCCAAAGGTGCTGAGTTGCTCCAAATAGCATTTATAAACCGATTTTCTCCAAATAAACTGCATTGTGGGGTGGCACAAATAGATTCATGAAGATTGCCACCAAAATTAGATACCTGATCCTCCCAAGATTGGGCACCCTATGAGCCCCAAAGTGCTGAGTTGCTCTAAATCGCATTTATCAACCGATTTTCGGCAAACACACTGCACAGTTGGGTGGCACAAATAGATTCATGAAGATTGCCACCAAAATTAGGTACCTGACCCGTCCAAACTTGGGCACCCTAGGAGCCCCAATGTGCTGAGTTGCTCCAAATCGCATTTATCAACCGATTTTCGCCAAATAAACTGCATTGTGGGGTGGCACAAATAAATTCATGAAGATTGCCACCAAAATTGGGCGCATGACACTCCCACAATTGGGCACCCTAGGAGCCCAAAAGTAATAAGTTGTGCCAAATCGCATTTTTCAACCGATTTTCGCCAAATAAACTGCATTGTGGGGTGGCACAAATAGATTCATGAAGATTGCCACCAAAATTAGGTACCTGACCATCCCAAAATTGGACACCCTTGGAGTCCAAAAGTGCTGAGTTGCTCCAAATAGCATTTATCAACCGATTTTCGCCAAATAAACTGCATTGTGGGGTGGCACAAATAAATTCATGAAGATTGCCACCAAAATTGGGCACATGACACTCCCAAAATTCGGCACCTCAAGGAGCCCAAATGCACTGAGTTGCTCCAAATCGCATTTATCAAACGATTTTCGCCAAATAAACTGCATTGTAGGGTGGCTCAAAGTCTATTCATGATGACTGCCACCAACATTGGGCAACTGAACCTGCATGGTAGGGTGGCACAAATCTGTTCATGAAGATTACCACCAAAATTGCTGAGTTGCTCCAAATCGCATTTATCAACCAATTATTGCCAAATAAACTGCATTGTGTGGTGGCACAAATAGATTCATGAAGATTGTTACCAAAAGTGGGCACCATGCTCATCCAAAATGGACACCAGGGGTCCCAATGGTGCGGAGTTGCTCAAATTCACATTTAGTAGCCAACGTTCCCCTTTTCAACGCTCCTTGTGAAGCAGTGACTATTCCAGTGTCATTTGTAGACAGTTTATCCCAGAATAAATTTCGCATTCGCTATGAGTGGTTTTTGTCACCCCTGATGCTTGAGCCAGAGAGAACTGTGGGTTCGGAATACAGAACATGAGAAAGTTTCTAGGTTGTCCAGAGTTGCTCACATCATTAAAAGCAGTTCTTTTCCCACCAGTGGAAGAAGGAAGGATTCGCTAGAGAAAGAGAAATATTCGAGAGATTTTAAAAATTAACACTGGAATCTTGTGATCTCTATTTGAACTATTTTCTGAATGAACAATATACAACCCCCTGTGTATGACGCACGGACGGGATCACAAGTCCTTGAATTAAGCACAATGCTTAAATAATTAGACATGAAGCTAAATAATATAGCAATATGCTAAAATAATATGACATGTTGCCTGAATAATAGGGCATGATGATCATACCACTAACAATATAGCATTCAAAAAGAAGTGAAAAATAATATAGCATGATGCTTAAATAATTAAGGATCATGCTAAATTGAAATAATATAGCATCATGCTCAAATAATTAAGCATCACGCTAAATTAATTCAGCATCAAGCTTTTATCCTGCCAATCAGCACATTCCGCTAACCAATCAGTGGCACCGATACATACACGCTGATTGTCTAGTCGGATCGGAACAATGGAGCATGGCCGAGAAACAAGAAAATGTTGATGCAAACATCAAGCCACAGAGCTAGAATCTTGCACAAGAAATCTTTTGGAAACATATCATGAAATCGTTTCATTGGATTATCTTTTAATGATACATAATAAATTAAAAATTAAACACCGAGAATTTGAGCAGTGCTTGTTTACGTTTGTAAACAAGTTATGTTTCACTGTTGAATTATGACTCGTTAATTATAGTCTGGGGATGTGTGCTCTAAAGTGAGCACGAAAGGTAAGAATGGTTTGATAAACTTGACATTGCACTTGTGTGGTGACCATGATATAGCCACAGAAACTGAAAGCAGCTTTAAAAACCAATGAATAATTGTAAACCTGAAATACACAGGCATCAGAAAGCACGCAGTCCCCTGAGTCCCCAGTATCAATGACTGAGTTTTTCCATAGCCTCTCACTCACTATTTTAACCAGTTGAGAGCTTTAGTCTCTCGAAAATGTGAAGGACTATCTTACACAACCGTAGTACAGCACGTATGAATCGGATCCGGTTACCCGAAACTTTGCAGTGCAACTATTGTTAAATTCCCATAGGAACCGGAGCTTTTGCCGGTGCAACTCTTTCCAGTGCAAAACTTCCGCCTCATGCATGTTGTTCGGCCCCATGCATAGCCCTGTGTGTACACACAGGGCTATGGGAATATAGTATGAGTATGTGATGGAATATCGATGGCCGAAAGTGAGTTTTCTTGATAGATGCCCCCGCGAAACGGTTGAGGTTGCTATTGACGTCGTGACGTCATGATGGTCGCACGACGTCATAGAAATGTTGACTGCTAGTGTCGTCCACTGTACAATCTGACATAACGTTCTTCGAGTCTGGGGTGTGTCGAGCTTTTCGAACTGGCCTGATATGACAATAGCGGTATATACCCCGGCAGATCCCCTATTAGTCCTTGGTACTGCTGATCGATCGAATGATTCGTACTATCTTGTGGCTGGCATAGGTAGTACATAATGTTAGCCCAGGCAGTATTATGGGTCGGGTGGAGATAATTCATGGTCGTCTAGTGCGATATTGTGAGGTAGTCCTTGGTTGTTCAGAACGGTAGTATAGTATGGGTACTATACACCCCTTTCAGTCCTTGATGCTACTAATCGACCTAATGCTTCATATTTTTTCTGTATGTAATGCTAGTCTATATTGTGGCCGGGGTCGGTGAGGGGGGGGGGGGGGGCAAGATAGTCTAGTGTGGTGGTATAGGATGTGCGGTTTGTACATCTGCTGGTTCGATGTTAGCCCGTTCTACACTCTCCATCTAGGGTGGTGTGCTGGTCCACAGATTGTATAGGTAGTATGTTATGCTAGGTCAAGCAGTATTGTGGCGTGTGGGTGGGGTAATGCAGGCTTGTTTAGTGTGTACGCTATGCACCCTTGTTGGTCTACTGTTATCACTTTATACCACTATCCTTCTAAGGCTTCATATTATCATATAACTGGTATATGTAGTACACAATGCTTGGCGAAGCACTGGAAGGGGTGGGGAGGGAGGTAATGCATGGTCGTCTAGTGTGGAGTAGAGGATGTAAGGTATGTACTCGCGCTGGTTCAGTTGTGGTCAATAGCACTATAGATTCACGTAAGCATTATACTGTCCTAAGTAAGCATGGATAGTACGTAATGTTAAGTCACGTAGTATTATACTTGGCTGTCTGGTTGTGTAGTATAGGAGAAACTCTGTGTATCTCATAGGTCTACTGTTACACCTTGGCAATGACTTTTCAGTAACTTCTCGATCGCTTATTATGGGAAATTGGAATAAGTATGAAAAGGTTGTTCGAGCAAGCAGTAGTGGAATGATAGTGATATCAACTGCAACCCGCAACGACAGCAATGAAATGATATGCACTATGAGCTGTAGTAGGTCCTTAATTTAGTAATGGTTGAAACACAGGGAAAAATCTTAGCTGCCGATAGTAACAGTAATGGTCCACAACTATAAGGGTTATAGAAGACTATAGTATTGGCTGACTACAATAGTCTTGAATCAAAAGATAGATGGTGGTGACCGTGAACAAGTAATGGCCTTGAGGCTACGAAGGTCTCGTTGGGGGGGGGGGGGGGGGGCTAAAAAGGCTGGACCAAGAGGGGTACTAGGAGTCATAACTATTTCAGATATATCCAAAAAGGATATCCTCAAATGGTATCCTGAAAAGGTATCCTCAAATAATACATTACCACAAATACACGATAGGCCTTCATGTATCTATATCCTTTCATCCTGAAGCTTTGAGAAATCCTTTTTTTCATTTGTTTTGTAGGCCTACTCGGTTGTTTGCGGAATTCAATTTCGAAGTTCGACCACAGATTCGTGGTCTCGACAACGCTACTGCTCCAGATCTCATCAACGTTTAATGCAAATGGTCGAAGATTTTTAGAGCGTTATTTTCCCACCTCATACTTGTGTTGAGGATGAGAATGTTCAGCAAGTATTCTCGTATAATTTGTAATTTCACTTTAATCGAAAATACCCGCGACAGACAGGCAGAGGTTTGACTTGTAGGTCCGCCTAGACCTGTTCCAAATCACTGACGTAAGTCAATGCTATGACCGTAATCTATCCTCCTCTCATTCATAGGAAGTTGTATGCTCTGTTTATGCACTTTGTGATTGATGTACAATTAGAGAAAAGTTTGACCCCCCCCCCCCCCCGGTCACTTTCCAAAGTACTCCAATATATTCGCTTTGACAGGAGTTTCAGTTGAAAGTAACATGAGATCCTGCTAGATTCTGAGAAAGATATGGGCCTGTGGGCAGTTCGCGTTTAAGAAGATTCGTTCACACTATTTTGTTTACATCTTCCAACCCCCCCCCCCCCCCCCACCAACATTGCCGATCAAATGTACTTATTTTTCCATTTGAGTCCTAAAGATATAGGGGGTGTGACTCCTCACTGTAACAAGCTATAGTTCCAAATTCCAAATACGGCACATAAGCTATATGTTTTCGGTGTCCAAAAATGATTTTTGGGGGACGAGAAATATGGTCCGAAGACACCCCCCCCACCCCACCCCCACCACCACCCACACACACAAGGTTCCGTCAGTGATTAGTAAAAATGTATGGTGCTGATCAAGAAGTTAGCAATCGAGACTTACGGAAAAAAATTATTTCTACTACTCAAAGTTTGCTAAGCACCAAGTATATCCAACTACCTGTTGTACGTTTTAGTTGAAACATTGTAATGAAAAAGTGTATATATTTTTATTTAATTATACCTTTAATGATTTAAGTACAGAAATTAAGATTTTAATTGCATTTGACATTATTTTTTAGCTTTTGAATACGATAACCATGGAAAATGGATATTATTGGTAAAAGATGAAATTTTTTCAATTTGCCAAAAAGTTGACGGAGCGAACTGGTATGGTTCAATATCGAGTATGAGACCCATTACTGCTAATTACCAGCGTGGCAACGCCTTCTCATGCTCCCAATCGGGTTCCTGGTAGACTTTTGTGGGATGTTGTTCCATTCTTGGACCAGTATGGCACCAAGCTCCTGGTCATTTCTTGGCTGGACTGGACGGGCTGAAATTGCAAGCTGCAACTCATTCTGGACAGAAATGTTCGATTGGATTGAGGTCATGGGATCTGGATCCTGCTGGCCAGTCCATACGCTCAATCCCCTCCCTCCGTCGGTACTCCCCGACAGCATGGGCAACATGAAGACGGGCATTAGCGTCCATCAGAATGAATCTATGACCCACTGCACCTGCATACAATCTGATGTGGACATCCAGGATCTCATCAATACACCGCTGTGCAGTCAATGTATCACGTTCAAGGACACAGTGGTTCTGGGACAGCGGAATGCGAGTACATGGTCTTCTCGATCGATCGGAGACCACATTCGTGTAAACTTGCCCAGATAGTCTGCGTCGAAACCATTTACTCCGGGTGCATTCTGAAGGTCACTGCTCTCGCAGGGTTGCTGTGGCAAAGCGGTTCCTACGGGTCTGAATGATCAAAAACTGGTCTTTAGCTGCAGATGTTGCCCTGTCTCTGCCACCCACCATGCCGTCTTACTGGTGTGCTATACTGCCGAAATCTTGCCCGGGCTCTGGTGATCACCGTATGGTGCACACCAAGGGCTTCAGCAACCTGACGACGGGTAGCCCCCTTGCTCCACCATCCCTACAGCCCGCCACATTTCTGCTTCAGACACAATGTCTTCTTACATTTGCATTTGCCATAGTCAATCATTAAATCACAACGGTTTGTGTTGAAGTGAAGATTGAATACCCTACACATGTCATGTACATGTAGACAGTACACGAAAAAACATCATGAAAATCAAGGGGTACATGCTTTCCATGACTTGCCACGAAAAGTCTGCCTGTCAAGGGAGCTAATGTAAACACTGGGAGCCATCTCAATACATTCTTCATTCATATCCACCAAAAATATCGCAAATATGTCACAAGCAAATTCACAATGATGTGTCAAATATTTGGTGCTTAGCAAACTTTGAGTGGTATATAACTGATGTGAAAATGTTTATTGTTACTTGTATCTAATTAGGTAAGATTATTGTAAATTGTTTCCTTGTGTAACGGATTGGTAACAGCAGTTGAAAATATAATATGCAATAGAAGTTCTAAATTACTCTGTTATAATTCGTCTGCTCATAACAGAGGTTTAATTCTATTTTTGTTGGCGTCAAAGTCATTTCCATGTTTAAAATGAATCGATGTACCTAATTGGTTCACACCGTAGTGCATTGTGCTGTTGTTTCATTCGTCGAGGTGAAAGCGAGGGATCAATCAGATTCCAGTATTCGAAATCTTTCCCCCGCGAAATTATCCTATATAAGAGCGGTCTCGCTCATAATTTGCCGCCCACGTCTTGGCATTAAAGCTCTAATTCAGCTGTGCCAGTACAACTGCCTGTTGAGGTTAGTTTTGGGGACACTTTGTAACCTGTAAAAAGGTTAACCGTAATGGGTACCGGTACCGTCATTTTCGGACCCATTCAACTCGGCCCTGGTGATAATCAACGTTTCTGACACTGATTCTCTCCAGGTCCCCGAGTTCTGTGGGAACCATCCACATTTACTGAACACATGTTGGGTGGAAGTTAAACCCCTTTCGATTGAAAGTGTAGTGGGCCCGTGGTTTTTGATTCCTCATTCATATTCATGTCCATTTCATATCACACTATTTTTTTGGCTTCTTAATAAACCACGTATAAACTGTTTTTTCTATTTTATTGTGAATTCATCCAGACCACAACTTCATGGTTTTTCTACCTCAGAGTTGAGTTATATTTTATCCAATGTTTGCTAGTTGACCCAGATCCTCACGAATCTGAAGAACAACAGGGAGATTTCGGCCAGGGTTTTAGCCCCTGGGGAGTCGTTCACCCCCACCCCTGTGACACTTGTATGTACAAATGTCTTGTTGTTAAATATGCTCGGTTTTGTGGGTTTTTTTGTGGATATGCTTGAATAAATCATTAATTTTTTTCAGATGTTGTTAGTTATCATACCACGAGACAGCTTGGGTCGATAGAACTGTTGGTGACGGTTCAGCCATGGGACGGTTTGGGTCAAATAGTTGTGGACGGTTTAATTGGGTCAAATAGTTGGGAACGGTTCAGCCATGGGACGGTTTGGGTCAAATAGTTGGGGACGGTTTAGGTCAAATAGTTGGGGACGGTTCAGTCATGGGACGGTTTGGGGTTGTCCATCGGTAAGTCTATCAGACCCGGGGACGGCTTGGCCTTGGGGGGGGGGGGGGTGTGGGGGCGGTTCGACCAGGGGACGGCTTGGGTGGTACCGATGGCCGGCCACTGAGTTGCCGCTGTTCTCGAAATCTTAAGCCGTTTTCATGAACCCCCCGAAACGCAGATTTCTCACATCCTTACCAGTTGCATAACGGTATTGTCAAAATGCAAGTATACAGAATAATTGGTTGAACTGACAAGAATTATTAAACGACGCTTTTCACATGAAGTAGCACTAAACACCGAAAAAAGGTACAACGTTTAACTTCAAGGTGCCCGAATCAGGTCGAGGAAAATCTATCGAACTTCGTGTGCAGCGAAATTAAAAACCGAGGAGGTACGAAAGGTGGTCTCAAATTGAAGGAATGGAACGAGTTCCTAAAGAAAAAGGGGGGGGGGGGGGGGGGAGAGGAACGGTCCTACTAAACACCGGAATGACATTAAATAAAGGTTACGGGTCGTTTCATACCTTTTCCTTTTCGTACTGGGTCGTTTCGTACCTAAAAAGGAACGAAATGACTCTGGTAATTTTCACTTCTATGTTTCTAAATTTTTATTCGAAAGTTTTAGGCATAGTTTTTAACTTTAATAATAAAATCAATATAACATATAGATTGTTGAAATAAAAACATGTATTCACATCGTTCTGTTGTTTTTTTCTTCTACAGCCCAGAATTTATGTCATTAATTAGAATTTTGACTTTTTAAATTGTTTCCAAGTTCCTGCGTGTGTTGGTATTTAACTTCTGAAGAATTGAGTATAGCGATTTTTCAAAACATGCCCACAATTCTTCACAAGTTAAATAAACATCAAACGATTTCAAAAGCCAGTTACCAAGCTTAGGATACTAGTAGTCCATATGCTTGGTAAAAAAATCCTTTTGGGCCAACTGCCAACCTCCACTTGAAGTGTGGTTAACCTTTTCCCCATTTCAAAGTTTTGCGTGCGTATTTAATAACAATTTCTCTTTGGCTAGCCGGTGATTTGTTGCGGTTCTCGTAAGAGAAGGCCTTCATTCCCCCTGCACGCACTCCACCCACTCTCTTAACCTGTGTTCATATTCCAGTAGTTACATGCACAACAAAATTAAGAAATGGAATGATTTCACCCAAGGTCCCTTCTGGAGCGTCTTGTCCCAAACCTTACCCCCCCCCCCCCACCACCACCACCACCCGTTTTCTTTACTGTCTACGATCGGCAAAGGCCTTCACAATTTCAAGTGTTAGCTTATTAAGTTATTCCATTTTTCCTCACACTTCTCTGTTGGCAATCTACTATCTGTCCGGCGAATTAAATACTTCGAATATCTCCTTTTTGTCGTATCATCTTTTTATGTGGGTAGTTTCAGTTTCATTCATTTTTAGCTGTCTGTCATTTAGTTCCGCTCGCTACTTCCCTCTAAAACTGAGTCATTTCCCCCCCCCCACCCCTTTTTTATGTGACTCGTTTCGTTCCTTTTTATTTTGGTGAGACGTTTCGTACCTAAAAGGGTACGAAATGACCCAGTACGAAAAGGTAAAGGTACGAAACAACCCGGGGGACGAAAAGGAAAAGGAATGAAACGACCCGTCACCTAAATAAATAAAATGTTACTTTAAAAATGTGTTTTACTACATACCAGGGTCGAGATCTTAATCATAAGTGACCATTTTTTATATTTCTTTATTCCAAACAGACTGAAAAGTGGGTGAGTATAGATACTCAGAGTGTTTGAATAATGCAGTCAGAACTAGGTCTGTCACGACAGGTCCTCCTAAATACCAGAACCCACCAGAAACCGCACAGAGCCCCCCCCCCCCCCCCCCCCCCCCCGGATCAGGGACAACCCGCCCCAGGGACAACCCACAACAGGCCTATTTTTGGGGTGGGTTGTCCCACTTTTTTGGGGCGGGTTGTCCCGATTTTTTTTTTGATATTTGTCAAAAAATTTTGGGGGGATAATAATATATAAAAAAGATTTCTACTCACTTTTTATCGACAATGACCAAATTTAATCGAAAATTATCCACAATCCACATTGATCTGATTTTTTTTCTGCTATTTTTAAAAAAAAATTTGGGGGAGATGGTAATATATAAAAAAGATTTTTACTCACTTTTTTATCGAAAATTATCCAATTTTAACGAAAATAATCCATAATCCTCTTAACACATCCCATAATAACTGAATCAAACTAATAATACTTCTAAACTGAATTGGTAGCATGTAGACACCAGTCAGAATTGGCGTGTTGTTTTAGACATATTATTCACATGTTATTACTTACAATACAATCATAATTCAAATGACAGGTTGTCCCTTGTATATCCTGGTGCGTATTTATTATTATGATCGTATTATAAGTAATAACACGTGAAAAATTCATTCTGAATTATTCACGTGTTATTACTTATAATACAATCATAATTCAAATGATAGCCAGGTTGTCTCTCATATCCCGGCGCGTATTTATCATTATCATAGTATTATTAGTAATAACAGGTGAATAATTCATTCTGAATTATTCAGGTGTTATTACCTATAATACAATCATAATTAAGTAAAATGGCAGGTTATTAATACTCATAATCCAATCCTAGTCCAATATCATAGTCAAGAAAAATTGGGGCGGGTTGTCCGGGGGGCGGGTTGTCCCACCTGGTTTGGGGAGGGTTGTCCGTGGGGTGGGTTGTCCCATTCCCGAACCCTCCCCCCCTCTAAATTACATTTGCGCAGTGTTTTACGATGAAATATGTTTATTTTATGTAATAATCCTTACAGGAAAGAAGAATAGAAGTAAATTCATTCTTATAGTTGCCTTTGTCTAGGCAGTTCTTGGGGGTTCTGGTATTTAGTATTTTTCTCCTAAATACCAGAACCCCCCAGAACTGCACAGAATTCCAAAGAACCACCCTCTAAATGACATTTGCATGCTGCTCTCGGGGGAAAATATTCCATATCCAGTTTCTTTTAACATTCAGTAGGAAATTGAAATTTAATTTATTCACCAATTCATACCTGTGTCGGCATTTGCTTGGCCCTGGCTGATCACAATCGGGCTATTCCTGTGATTGACCCACAGAAATCTCATTGTCAATTTATTTCTGATATTCCTGAATTAAGTTCAAAACTTAAAAACAACTTTTTTTTTTATTCGTCTCAAGACTGGCACATGGTATATATAAAAATATATAATATTATAGAAAATAACAAGAAAGTCATGAAAAAAGAAACCCGTGCAACTACAGACACATCTTGCAAGAAACCTGTGCATTTAAATATAAACACAACAATGATGTAGGCTCGAGTTCGATTAGTCAAATCAATCAGTGAATGCAAAATTCCGAGTTAACTCCCTTGACTAAATTTTAAATGTTCAGCTGAAATGAGAGCGAATTTGAGAATAAATCAATGTTTTAGTTTTCCACAGAACTCTAAAACAGTCTGGAAATGGAATCTTTTCTTCGAAAACAATGTGTAAATGTAACTTAGAGGAGGTTCTTGGGGGAAAATCTGAGAGGTTCTGGTATTTAGGAGAAAAATACTAAATACCAGAACCCCCCAGAACCGTCTAGACAAAAGCGACTATAAGAATTAATTTACTTCTGTTCTTCTTTCCTGCAAGGTTTATTACATAAAATAAACATACCGCATAATAAAATTCTGCGCAAATGTAATTTAGAGGGGAGTTCTGTGTGCTTCTGGTGGGTTCTGGTATTTAGGAGAACCGGTCACGACTATCAATTTTCATAGTCGACTATTCTCCAGCATTAGTCGATGGTTAGTCGATCAATAGTCATTTTCTGTGAATTCAACAATCTCTAATATACCAACAAAATAAATTTAAAACTAACAATGTTTGAATATGTTCCTTTCATTGTTGAAGATAAAATTGAAACACTGGAATATTTCCGGCAGATTTGAAGAATTTAAACAGAAGAACATTTGTGCAAATGCTTCTTTTCTGTAAATAATATTCAGAAATTTTGAATATAAGACCCCCTCCACTCCAACACAAGTTCCAACTTAGTTCAGCAATCTGACCTTAGTGGCTATCTCTCCACTTTCACATTCTTACCATTCAATCCTATAGAAAAAAAGTTCCCATCAAGTTTTTATGGGAACTCAAAACTCGAAAATAGGAATATATATCAAGCTTTCACCCTTATTACCGACTGCAATCGATAGTATATATATTTCCTTACATTTGGGCAGAGTTTATTGATCCAAACTATGTTTTATCCTTCAGTTATCGTGATTTGAATACTCGTGAAGCGTCAACGAATATTTCGAAATCGTCCATGTTTTGGTATAAATAATAAATATAAAACAGTAAAAACAATAACCCGGTAATGGTGTCGAAACGAATAGACCTTTTCATCGATGCGGAATCGGAATTCGGAAATTCAAATTTTTTATTGAAAATGTTTTCTATGACCGACGGACATGTGCATAGCAGGCGATACCACAAATTTTCGTTGAAAAACAATCGTGTAATTGAAAGAAATTCAAACAATTGTCATCGATACCTTGCAGAAATATTTTATTATCAGTTCAGGTACAAAAACGGTAGCAGATTTCCATGAATCATTGGTGCCTGTAGGCAACTTGGAGTTGATTGCATGCATATATTTTGCGTGCTTTATACATCACAACCTTCATTTTGGTGTATAATTTGTGTATATTTAATTTGAATTGATGGAATATCATAGGTGGGAATTTCAGAGTGAACATATTTCCCCCTATATAGCTCCTTAATATGTTGTATTTTGTTTTTAAAGAGAATTGCTCTGGAAAGATAACCACTGATATGCGTCTCTCTACTAAGAAACAGTAGTGTTTGTAGCAATCTAGGTGGGATGGGGTGGGGTGGGGGTGGGGGTGGTGTTAACTATATTTGTATTTTGTCTATTTTTCATGTCTTTTATTCTGTGCTATATCCATAATTTGTTAAACAATAATAATAAATTGAAATAGCCTACCCTGCTTTCCCCCCCATCCCCACACCACCACAGTTACTTTGGGGTTTGTTATTTATAGGTTAATTTAATTGCCTCTGGTCCCATAATCCCTTTTTATGTTAAGCCCTGTGTCTGCTCTACATATGGGGAGGGGGGGGGGGGCATAAGGTGGCAAAAGCATAGACTTTGACCCTTTTTTCCCCTGTAACTGAGCAACACACTCGGTGAGTGACAAGAACAGTCAGACAGTATAGCTGACATAACTTGATAGGAGTAATGAACGCCTTCTGTGCTACACACTGTCACATGCTAGGAGTGACACACACAATCAGTCACAATGGTTTCCACTTGAGCAGCAATTTATCCACTGAGCTACACACTCAAAGTGCGACCACTTCAGACAAATATTAAAGCTCACCTGCTTTGAGCCTACCATGCACAATCAAAGACCAAAAACTTAATTATTTACAGTGATATACCATGTTTCAGGTGCCACACAGTACAGTCTCAGCCTACCGAGCAAAATAATTTCTTATATGAAGCTCGCAGAACGATCTTAATGAAATGAAATATCAAATAGAATAAGTAATAATTCTAGTACAATGAAAAGGTTAGCAGAAATAGAATGACAAGTAATAATTATAGTACAATGAATAGGTTAGCAGAAATAGAATGACAAGTAATAATTATAGTACAATGAATAGGTTAGCAGAAATAGAATGACAATAATTCTAGTACAATTATTAGGTTAGCAGAAATAAAATGACAATAATTCTAGTACAATGAATAGGTTAGCAGAAATAAAATGACAATAATTTTAGTAGAATGAATAGGTGAGCAGAAATAAAATGACAATAATTCTAGTACAATGAATAGGTTCGCAGAAATAGAATGACAATAATTCTAGTACAATGAATAGGTTAGCAGAAATAAAATGACAATAATTCTAGTAGAATGAATAGGTGAGCAGAAATAAATTGACAATAATTCTAGTAGAATGAATATGTTCGCAGAAATAGAATGACAAGTAATAATTCTAGTACAATGAATAGGTGAGCAGAAATAAAATGACAAGTAATAATTCTAGTACAATGAATAGGTGAGCAGAAATAGAATGACAATAATTCTAATACAATGAATAGGTTAGCAGAAATAAAATGACAATAATTCTAGTACAATGAATAGGTTAGCAGAAATAAAATGACAATAATTCTAGTAGAATGAATAGGTTAGCAGAAATAAAATGACAATAATTCTAGTAGAATGAATAGGTGAGCAGAAATAAAATGACAATAATTCTAGTACAATGAATAGGTTCGCAGAAATAGAATGACAATAATTCTAGTACAATGAATAGGTTAGCAGAAATAAAATGACAATAATTCTAGTAGAATGAATAGGTGAGCAGAAATAAAATGACAATAATTCTAGTAGAATGAATAGTTGAGCAGAAATGAAATGACAATAATTCTAGTACAATGAATAGGTTAGCAGAAATAGAATGACAAGTAATAATTCTAGTACAATGAATAGGTTAGCAGAAATAAAATGACAATAATTCTAGTAGAATGAATAGGTGAGCAGAAATAAAATGACAATAATTCTAGTACAATGAATAGGTTAGCAGATATAAAATGACAATAATTCTAGTAGAATGAATAGGTGAGCAGAAATAAAATCACAATAATTCTAGTAGAATGAATAGGTGAGCAGAAATAAAATGACAATAATTCTAGTACAATGAATAGGTTCGCAGAAATAGAATGACAATAATTCTAGTACAATGAATAGGTTAGCAGAAATAAAATGACAATAATTCTAGTAGAATGAATAGGTGAGCAGAAATAAAATGACAATAATTCTAGTAGAATGGATAGGTTAGCAGAAATAAAATGATAATAATTCTAGTACAATGAATAGGTTAGAAATAAAATGACAATAATTCTAGTAGAATGAATAGTTGAGCAGAAATAAAATGACTATTTATTTATTTATTTATTGATGTTTAAGGTTACATATTTATGCACAATGGCTAATCATGACCGTGACAGTTTTATGGGTGGAGGAAGCCGGAGTACCCGGAGAGAACCACCGAGCAACGACGAGCAGCTGCCAGCTCCCCAACATCGTAACTCCGCACTGCAGCACAGGCAGGGTTAGATTGGTTGAAGACATGCGTACCATCGACGTGCAGTACGCCTTAGTACATGGCGTCATCGTGCCCCCACACGGGCAATGGAGATGAAGTGTCTTGCCCAAGGACACAACGCGGTTGCCGCAGGTGGGATTCGAACCAAGGACCTCTCGGCTTGCAGCCTGCACCTCTACCAACTGAGCCACCGCGCTCCCAATAAAATGACAATAATTCTAGTACAATGAATAGGTTAGCAGAAATAGAATGACAAGTAATAATTCTAGTACAATGAATAGGTTAGCAGAAATAGAATGACAATAATTCTAGTACAATGAATAGGTTAGCAGAAATAAAATGACAATAATTCTAGTAGAATGAATAGGTGAGCAGAAATAAAATGACAATAATTCTAGTACAATGAATAGGTTAGCAGAAATAGAACGACAAGTAATAATTCTAGTACAATGAATAGGTTAGCAGAAATAGAATGACAATAATTCTAGTACAATGAATAGGTTAGCAGATATAAAATGACAATAATTCTAGTAGAATGAATAGGTGAGCAGAAATAAAATGACAATAATTCTAGTACAATGAATAGGTTCACAGAAATAGAATGACAATAATTCTAGTACAATGAATAGGTGAGCAGAAATAAAATGACAATAATTCTAGTAGAATGAATAAGTGAGCAGAAATAGAATGACAATAATTCTAGTAGAATTGATAGGTTAGCAGAAATAAAATGACAATAATTCTAGTACAATAGGTTAGCAGAAATAGAATAAGTAATAATTCTAGTACAATGAATAGGTTAGCAGAAATAGAATGACAATAATTCTAGTACAATGAATAGGTTAGCAGAAATAGAATGATAATAATTCTCAGGGATCGCCTTGAGTAAAATGGTCGGGGCCTAAAAAAGTGCCCCACATATTGAGGTCGGGGCCTTTTCGGGGCTGATTTTCCATTTTGTCCATTATTGTTAGTGCTTTTATGGGGAAAATGTCGGGGCTTGAAAAAAAGACCCCAGCAAGTGCTCTTCGGGGCTGATCTCAGGGCCTGGGCTGATCAGCCCCGACTCAAGGCAAGCCCTGAATTCTAGTACAATGAATAGGTTAGCAGATATAAAATGACAATAATTCTAGTAGAATGAATAGATTAGCAGAAAAAAATGACAATAATTCTAGTAGAATGGATAGGTTAGCAGAAATAAAATGACAATAATTCTAGTACAATGAATAGGTTAGCAGAAATAGAATAAGTAATAATTCTAGTAGAATGAATAGGTGAGCAGAAATAAAATGACAATAATTCTAGTAGAATGAATAGGTGAGCAGAAATAAAAGGACAATAATTCTAGTACAATGAATAGGTGAGCAGAAATAGAATGACAGTAATTCTAGTACAATAGGTTAGCAGAAATAGAATAAGTAATAATTCTAGTACAATGAATAGGTGAGCAGAAATAGAATGATAATAATTCTAGTACAATGAATAGGTTAGCAGAAATAGAATGACAATAATTCTAGTACAATGAATAGGTTAGCAGAAATAGAATGATAATAATTCTAGTACAATGAATAGGTTAGCAGAAATAGAATGACAATAATTCTCCTCGTGGGAACCCCGGGAAGTAAGCAGCACTTGTTTACTGTGGTAAACCAGTTCCGCTTTACTGGTAAAATAGGACCCAGTCACCAATGCTTGGGGTGAAAGTCCTCTAAAATGGGCAACATGTAGATCAACGATTGACTAAACTTGACTTCATCCCCATGTTGTGTCACGATTAGCCATGGTGCATAAATATGTGACATTAACCACCAACAAACAAACAAACAAGACAATAATTCTAGTACAATAGGTTAGCAGAAATAGAATAAGTAATAATTCTAGTACAATGAATAGGTTAGCAGAGATAGAATGATAATAATTCTAGTACAATGAATAGGTTAGCAGAAATAGAATGACAATAATTCTAGTACAATAGGTTAGCAGAAATAGAATAAGTAATAATTCTAGTACAATGAATAGGTGAGCAGAAATAAAATGACAATAATTCTGGTACAATGAATAGGTTAGCAGAAATAGAATGACAATAATTCTAGTACAATGAATAGGTTAACAGAAATAGAATGACAAGTAATAATTCTGGTACAATGAATAGGTTAGCAGAAATAGAATGATAATAATTCTAGTACAATGAATAGGTTAGCAGAAATAAAATGACAATAATTCTAGTACAATAGGTTAGCAGAAATAGAATAAGTAATAATTCTAGTACAATGAATAGGTTAGCAGAAATAGAATGACAATAATTCTAGTACAATGAATAGGTTAGCAGAAATAGAATGATAATAATTCTAGTACAATGAATACGTTAGCAGAAATAGAATGACAGTAATTCTGGTACAATAGGTTAGCAGAAATAGAATAAGTAATAATTCTGGTACAATGAATAGGTGAGCAGAAATAGAATGATAATAATTCTAGTACAATGAATAGGTTAGCAGAAATAAAATGACAATAATTCTAGTACAATAGGTTAGCAGAAATAGAATAAGTAATAATTCTAGTACAATGAATAGGTGAGCAGAAATAGAATGTCAATAATTCTAGTACAATGAATAGGTTAGCAGAAATAGAATGACAATAATTCTAGTACAATGAATAGGTTAGCAGAAATAGAATGATAATAATTCTAGTACAATGAATACATTAGCAGAAATAGAATGACAGTAATTCTGGTACAATAGGTTAGCAGAAATAGAATAAGTAATAATTCTGGTACAATGAATAGGTGAGCAGAAATAGAATGATAATAATTCTAGTACAATGAATAGGTTAGCAGAAATAAAATGACAATAATTCTAGTACAATAGGTTAGCAGAAATAGAATAAGTAATAATTCTAGTACAATGAATAGGTTAGCAGAAATAGAATGACTATAATTCTAGTACAATGAATAGGTTAGCAGAAATAGAATGACAATAATTCTAGTACAATGAATAGGTGAGCAGAAATAGAATGACAATAATTCTGGTACAATAGGTTAGCAGAAATAGAATAAGTAATAATTCTGGTACAATGAATAGGTTAGCAGAAATAGAATGACAATAATTCTAGTACAATGAATAGGTTAGCAGAAATAAAATGACATTAATTCTTGTACAATGAATAGGTTAGCAGAAATAGAATAAGTAATAATTCTAGTACAATGAATAGGTGAGCAGAAATAGAATGACATTAATTCTTGTACAATGAACAGGTTAGCAGAAATAAAATGACAATAATTCTAGTATAATGAATAGGTGAGCAGAAATAGAATGATAATAATTCTAGTAGAATAAATAGGTGAGCAGAAATAAAATGACAGTAATTCTAGTACAATAGGTTAGCAGAAATAGAATAAGTAATAATTCTAGTACAATGAATAGGTTAGCAGAAATAAAATGACAATAATTCTAGTACAATGAATAGGTTAGCAGAAATAAAATGACAATAATTCTAGTAGAATAAATTGGTTAGCAGAAATAGAATGACAATAATTCTAGTACAATGAATAGGTTAGCAGAAATAGAATAAGTAATAATTCTAGTACAATGAATAGGTGAGCAGAAATAAAATGACAATAATTCTAGTACAATGAATAGGTTAGCAGAAATAAAATGACAATAATTCTAGTAGAATAAATAGGTTAGCAGAAATAGAATGACAATAATTCTAGTAGAATAAATAGGTTAGCATAAATAGAATGATAATAATTCTAGTACAATGAATAGGTTAGCAGAAATAGAATGACAATAATTCTAGTAGAATAAATAGGTTAGCAGAAATAGAATGACAATAATTCTAGTAGAATAAATAGGTTAGCAGAAATAGAATGACAATAATTCTAGTACAATGAATAGGTGAGCAGAAATAGAATGACAATAATTCTAGTAGAATAAATAGGTTAGCAGAAATAGAATGACAATAATTCTAGTAGAATAAATAGGTTAGCAGAAATAGAATGACAATAATTCTAGTACAATGAATAGGTGAGCAGAAATAGAATGACAATCTAGTAGAATAAATAGGTTAGCAGAAATAGAATGACAATAATTCTAGTAGAATAAATAGGTTAGCAGAAATAGAATGACAGTAATTCTAGTACAATGAATAGGTTAGCAGAAATAAAATGACAATAATTCTAGTACAATAGGTTAGCAGAAATAGAATAAGTAATAATTCTAGTACAATGAATAGGTGAGCAGAAATAGAATGACAATAATTCTAGTACAATGAATAGGTGAGCAGAAATAGAACGACAATAATTCTAGTAGAATAAATAGGTTAGCAGAAATAAAATGACAATGATTCTAGTACAATGAATAGGTTAGCAGAAATGAAATGACAATAATTCTAGTAGAATAAATAGGTTAGCAGAAATAGAATGACAATAATTCTAGTACAATAGGTTAGCAGAAATAGAATGACAATAATTCTAGTACAATAGGTTAGCAGAAATAGAATGACAATAATTCTAGTACAATGAACAGGTGAGCAGAAATAGAATGACAATAATTCTAGTAGAATAAATAGGTTACCAGAAATAGAATGACAATAATTCTAGTAGAATAAATAGGTGAGCGGAAATAGAATGACAATAATTCTAGTACAATAAATAGGTTAGCAGAAATAGAATGACAATAATTATAGTAGAATAAATAGGTTAGCAGAAATAGAATGACAATAATTCTAGTAGAATAAATAGGTTAGCAGAAATAGAATGACAATAATTCTAGTACAATGAATAGGTTAGCAGAAATAGAATGACAATAGTTCTAGTACAATGAATAGGTGAGCAGAAATAGAATGACAATAATTCTAGTACAATGAATAGGTTAGCAGAAATAGAATGACAATAATTCTAGTAGAATAAATAGGTTAGCAGAAATAGAATGACAATAATTATAGTAGAATAAATAGGTGAGCAGAAATAGAATGACAATAATTCTAGTAGAATAAATAGGTTACCAGAAATAGAATGACAATAATTCTAGTAGAATAAATAGGTTAGCAGAAATAGAATGACAATAATTCTAGTAGAATCAATAGTAATAATTCTAGTACAATGGACAGATAAGAAGAAATGACAATTTTTAGAATATAATTAAGAGTATTTTATGTTTGTAGGTTGTGTCTTGACAGTGAAGTTGAAGCACTGAAGATGTTGTAATTTCCAGAAAAGATATTGTATCCATAAATATGGCACAAAGACTAAGGAAGTTACCTCCTTTGATGACAGTTAGTGAAATAGTGAAGTTATACAAATTATCAGCTAGGAAGCACCTTTCACAAAATTTTCTCCTTGACATGAATTTGAATCGAAAACTTGTGAGATCAGCGGGTAGAATTAAGGATGGTTTTGTTATAGAGGTCGGTCCAGGACCAGGAGGAATAACTAGAGCTATTCTAGATGAAGATGTAGCAAAGTTATCAGTTATTGAAGTGGACAGAAGATTTTTTCCAGGACTACAGGTGACTTTCACTTATAAAGTCATAATAAAAGTGTAACTACGGTGTTGGGAGCCGAGGTGGGGGTAATTATCTAGTGGGCACATTTTCATCTGGATTGGAGTCTCAGATACAGATTCGCTCGTTTTGATAATCCTGTATGTTTTTACCTCTTGGACTGATGTCACACTCACAGTTGGTCTCATGGAATTGAAGTTCTGGTCTGATGTCACACATGCAGTTGGTCTCATGTAGGGCCCTGTGAATCGGGGGTTTTAGCTCATTTGACCTTTTAGTGTTAATTGAATATAATTACCCAACACAAAACCATTTACCATACATCCAGGACAAATTTGTCCTGTTAATTGAATATAGGTTATAAACTCCTGTTAATTGAATAAAAAATCTTGTAACCTGTCGTGAATTTACCCAGACTTTCCCCAGTTTTCCTTTGTTTGTAGCCCTATTTGGCCTCAGTTCATCCAATACAGGCATTTAATCTATTATATCTTGTTTGACAGGGCTCATGGAGCTCTGTCAAACAAGAGATAATAGAATAAATGATAACTTTATCTCTAAAATACAGGAAAGTGGCACATCCCTGTTAATTGAAAATAAGTTGCTATAACTTGTGTTCTAATCCTTTTTGTCAACTATCATCAACGACAAATAAAATATGTTTAAACTAATTGAATACTCCTGTTAATTGAATAATTTTAGTTGGCAAAATGTTGATTCAATTAACAAGGTTCCACTGTATTAATAAACGAATCACCCAAGCTTTCCGAGTCAGCTTCGTTCATTAAGTAACGCTTGTTGTGAGTAATGTATTACATCAATTACAATTTTATGTTGAGAATCTCGCTCATAAATATCCATTTTATAACTTGTGTTTAACCCTTAAGTCCTCAGATTAATTTTAAAGTATTTATGGCCTTTTTCTGTTTACATAGTTATTGATGACTTGGCAGTGGTTCTACATCACTGCTGGCTGCCTATACAGGCAGGGTTATATAGGCTGCCAGCAGTGATGTAGAACCACTGCCAGGGAAAATTCAGTCTACACACAAAAGTAATAAAAAGATTACACAAGGGAGCACCTGCTTCAATGCAATATAAAAGTGGCGATTTGGGGCTATATGGGGGCTTTAGGGTTAAAATGTTGATTTGCGACAGATGTTGCAAGGGGGTGGTAATTATGTATAATAGAGTTCATGTATCCATAACATTCATGGTTCAATATACAGAGTTACTTCCCTTACAGCATTCAAAGCTAGTAACCAGATGAACAACTGTGATAGACCGTTTTGTTCTTTCTGCTTGCAAGATTTATCAACGAATCACTCGGGGTCAGGTAAGAAATCACAGGTAGCTCTCCCTGAGCAGATGAGATTGATGAGTCACAACTTGGCAAAAGAAATGTAATAGGATGAATGACCTGTGAACTTAACCCTTTACCCAAAGCAGGCGATATCAGAATTTATTATTTTAAATACAATTTTTAAAAATTCTTCAGAAAAATTTTAAAAAAATCATATCATGTGACCCCTCATTGGAATGAGCTCAGTGAGGGGTCACATGATATGATTTTGTTGAAATTTTGTTGAAAATAATATTTTTTTAGCTGCTAAATTTGCATATTACGCGGGCAGATGTGGCCGATTCATTGGGTAAAGGGTTAATGTGAAGTAAAAAGACTGTAGACTGAATTAGTGAAATGAAGGGTGTTACCATTAGGTAAGCATTTACGTCAGTAGACTTTCAACTAGTGGATCTCCAGGTTTAATCCTTTACCTAATGTAAGAAGCAGACAACACTATAATCAGTTTTCCTGAAAATTTAAAAACTTTCGTTTTTAGCTTAACTTGACAAAGTCAAGATAAGCTATTGCCATCATGCATGCAGAAGTCTGTAACTCTGTGAGTCTGAGTCTGTCCACATTTTCCTTTAGCGTAGGCTACACCCCGTAGTTCTTGTCCGATTGTCACAAAATTTCATATGCAGGTTTGAGTTAATGTCTAGATGAGATTGTCCCTTTTGATCGCGATTGGTCACCTGTTATGGCTGCCCAAGCCCAAAACCCCAAAACCTGTAGCACAGTCTACAGGTCGTATTTATGAAGGGATGTCATTGTATTTTGGTAGGATGACTCTGTATAATGTCTAGATGAGAATGTTCCTTTTTGGTCATGATCTGTCAAACGTGATGGCTGCCCAAGCCCGAAACCCCCAAAAACTTTTAGCACAGTCTAAAGGTCATATTTAATATGGAGGGATTTCATTGTAACTTGATAGGATGACACTGTATGATGTCGAGAGGAGCACTTACCCATTTGGTCATGATCTGTCAACCGTGATGGCTGCCTGAGCCCAAAACCCGAAAACCTTTCGCACGAGAATTGATCAATGAGTTTATGCGAAAGATCAGTAAACTTGGTAACAGATTCATTCACTGTCGACTCGCGATGAATCTCAACGTAACAGCCAAAACCGACCAGCGCTATTCACAAAAAACGCCAATTAATTTTCAATATTTTTTTTCATTTTTGTCTCAAAAACATAGGTTTTGACCTCTCTTTGGAACGAGCTCGCTCCAAAGAGGGGTCATAACCAAAGTTTTTGAAACAAAAAATGAAAAAAATTAGTTATTCAAAAATTTTTTTTACAAGTGACGTCTGCTTTTCATGTTAGGTAAAGGGTTAAATGGTTGTGGTTGATGTAGCCTTATGTCAAATTTTATCATGTAATGGTCTGATATGGTTAAGTCAGCAATCTCCAGATTGTGTACCACATATTAATTGCATGTACAGATTTACCGTTAATCGAGTGTGTGATTCTTATGATTGGTAGGGCCATTTACAAGCTGTGGAAGTTCCATATATTTTAGAAGCACACTAAAATCAAGTGTGTCTTTGTCGTTCATGTCATCAAGGTGGAAATTGAAGTCACCGGTGATGACAAATGGTCCATTGGAAGTAATAATGTTTCCGAGAAATTCTGAAAATTCTTTAACCCTTTACCCAGCGTAACTGCCCAAACCAGCCAGTGCTATTCTAAAAACTTCCCAATTAATTTTCAATATATTTTCATTGTTTGTCTCAAAAACATAGGTTATGACCCCTCGCTGGAATGAGCTCATCGAGCTCGTTCCAAAGAGGGTTCATAACCTTTGTTTTTGAGACAAACAATGAACAAAATTAGTTATCCAAGAATTTTTTTGCAAGTGTCGTCTGCTTTTCATGTTTGGTAAAGGGTAAAATAACTTTCACAGTGAATTTATTCTTGTGAGAAGGTCTGTGGACAGTGACAATTTTGACTGACCGAGACCCACATGTCAGAGAACCATCGATTCAAATGATTTAAATGTGTAACTAGATTCTGGTATCGTCCGTCCATTATGTCACGAACATCGCTGGTTTTATTCATGACAGATCTAGTATTGATAAGACACACCAACTGGAGACAATCCAGAGAGATCCATTTGGACCAAATTGTTCATATTCAACTGTTTTACTATTCGCGACTTGAATCACCTTTGACCTCCTCTCCTGTTCCTCCGCCTGTACAGTATGCCGAAAGATTTGAGTTTTGCGAAGGCGTCACATTCCAAAGGGTAGACAAATTTATCGCGACTACTCCTGCATGTAAGCACATTATTTGAACAGTTCAACACATCTCGTTCGAGTTACACACATACACAGATCGATGATGAGTGAATCCATGGGTAACTGGGCATGAGTTCATTGTCATGAATGACTGGTAGTGATTACAGTTCACTAAGTAATTTGTGAGTGATAAAAATAGCGGTAATTTCCAAATTTTCAGAAATTACCAGAAAGATTCAGAGACCTGTCCCAGAATTCAGAGTCTGCACTGTATCACAAACGTTTGAGTCAAATTTAGAGTATCCAAGAAGGCTTGAACAGGCCTGAAAATAAGCAATCTGACATTTGCAAAATGAGGTCCCCAGAGGGTGAATTTGATGATGCTATCCCATACAGTGGGCTAATTTATCCTCTGGGTACCTCTTTCTGTTTAGTTGTGAGACCCTGATTCAGATTGAGGTTCACAGTCGCTAAATTCACCCTCTGGGGACCTCATTTTGCAGATGTCAGTCTGCTTATTTTCTGGCTTGGGCTTGAATGTCAAGAAAATTGAAGAATTGCAGAGCACACAAAACTGTGCTGCCTACAGAATATAATCTTGCTGTATCAGCTTCCTTCTACAGTATTGATGTAATGCCTTGCTGGAGTATAGTCATGCTTGTATCAGCTTCCTGCTACAGTATTGATGTAATGACCTGCTGGAGTATAGTCATGCTGTATCAGCTTCCTTCTACAGTATTGATGTAATGACCTGCTGGAGTATATGTGACGAATCCACTATCCCCAACCCAACACAAGTCTAGATTCAATTTCTCCCTCCCAAAAACAGTTCGATCAGCCGAGGCGGTGCGGTTTCTAAAACCACATCACCCCAGATGGTCGAACTATTTTATAAGAGATATTTAACATTTGCGTTTCCGACCGGGCTTTAAAATAAGGAAAAGGGATCGCAGTTATAATGGGTAGGTCGGAGCCCCACATAAAGTTCTCGGGTAGATGACCCACCTTTAGACTGAAATTAAAAACTACAAACCATCAAGATGTAGCAAGGTAACAATAATTCAACACTAAGAAATGTTATGGTATAATTTATTGAATGAAATTACACATTATTACATATCCAAAAAGCGTTTGTTTCACTATCTTAAATTGGGCTGAAATTCGGAGGCTAGAGAAAAAAAAATATCAAGAATCCGATAAACAAGGCCCTTTTTATTATGTCCAGGCCACCCAGATTTTCTAATATAATATTAGGAGACTACTATTCTCCCATAGAGGACGTACCAATGACCAAAGGGAACTGTCATAAGAAGCTTCCACCCTCGAAGAACCAGAGTTCGTCGAGTGTGAAGTCTTCCAATATAAATGAGGAGTCACCTTCGTTCCTCCATAGATGTTATCTCCCAATAGTAATGATCAGGACTACACAGGTAAGAAGCTTTCACCCTCGAAGAACCAGAGTTCATCGAGTGTGAAGTCTTCCAAATATAAATGAGGAGTCACCGCTGCTCCTCCATAGGTATCATACCAAATATCAATAATCAGGCCTCAATCAAGTAAGAAGCTTTCACCCTCGAAGAACCAGAGTTCGTCGAGTGTGAAGTCTTCCAATATAAATGAGGAGTTACCGCTGCTCCTCCATAGGTGTCATACCAAATATCAATAATCAGGCCTCAATCAAGTAAGAAGCTTTCACCCTCGAAGAACCAGAGTTCGTCGAGTGTGAAGTCTTCCAAATATAAATGAGGAATCACCTACATTCCTCCATAGATGTCATCTCCCAATAGTAATGGTCAGGACTACACAGGTAAGAAGCTTTCACCCTCGAAGAGCCAAAGTTCGTCGAGTGTGAAGTCTTCCACATATAAATAAGGAGTCACCTCTGCTCCTCCATAGGTGTCATACCAAATATTAATAATCAGGCCTCAATCAAGTAAGAAGCTTTCACCCTCGAAGAACCAGAGTTCGTCGAGTGTGAAGTCTTCCAAATATAAATGAGGAGTCACCGCTGCTCCTCCTTAGGTGTCATACCAAATATCAATAATCAGGCCTCAATCAAGTAAGAAGCTTTCACCCTCGAAGAACCAGAGTTCGTCGAGTGTGAAGTCTTCCACATATAAATAAGGAGTCACCGCTGCTCCTCCATAGGTGTCATACCAAATATCAATAATCAGGCCTCAATCAAGTAAGAAGCTTTCACCCTCGAAGAACCAAAGTTCGTCGAGTGTGAAGTCTTCCACATATAACTAAGGAGTCACCTCCGCGCTGCCATCTCTGACACCCCGCACACTCGGTGACTACCCAACAAGAAGAACTCACACTCGACAAAAGTTTGTCGAAGGCGAAATTCTTCAAAAAAAATATTCCCGGAGTTCCAGAGAAAAAAAACTACTCTAAAACTTACTTAACTCTGATTCCATTGATCCGACAAACGGAGAAAAAAGAATACCAAATAAATTCCTAAATAACTATCCCAGTCTCACCAATGGCACAGAGAATTCGGTGTTTAGTTTCTCATTCCGGAACTCCAAGGAATTACTATTTAAACTCATGACCAGCCGGCTCTTCCCAAACCTTCCAGAGAAAAGCTAAACAACCTACCCCAGTGAAATCCTATCTCGAACTGACTTTTTCGACGGTCCAGATCACCCACTTCAATTCATACACAACACGAAAAAATCATGCAACCTCTGAAATCTTGTATCGATTCAGGAAATCGCTGGTGTGTGCATTTCCCTCAGTGAAACTTGACAACAATTCAATCAACCGTTACTAGATCTCGTGCTACCTGACACTCTAATCACTGGTGGAGACAACCACCACAGAGAGAGCAAATAAGTAATATGGAATTAACCCCTGTTGGACGACAAACCCCCGACTCCATTTATCAAAAAACAGCACACTACCCCCACCCCAAGGTAAACGTCCTCGTTTTTAGATGGCTCAGATAGTGTTTTTGATTTCTTATTAAATAAGATAAAAATAAATAAAAAAAAAAAATGATTAATGATTTATAATGACTATATTTACACAAAAAAAAAAATGGGTCCGAGAAAAAAAAAAATTGAGTACGATCTGTTCATACCTACTATCTAGATTAAATCTTTAGGCATGGGAAGTGCTACATCTGACGGAATAATCCGCCATCACATTTAATGTTTTATACAGCGGTAGGCAGGCCTGGGATACAGAAATCCAACCACCGACCAATTTCAATAAAAATTGAAACCGCTTACCGCCACGATCACTGACATGCGATAAGAGATGTTACCGCCTGGATTAGTTAAATCCCTGATCCGAAGAAAGCCACCACTATAACTTATATATTTATAAAACAATTAAACGGACCATACTTCATTGGAACACTACCCATAATTTACTACATATGAATTTTATCATCGTCCAGATGATGCTGCTCGCAGCGCCAAAAACTATCTTGGAAACCCTGCACACTACTGTATCCTTTTCATCACGACAACCCAGACAACAGCCACAAGATCCATTTATTGTTGGCGCGCTTGAATCATTCTAGATTAGAAAACAATTATCCAATATTTTTATGAATCCCGGAACTCTATTTCTCAATCGCCAACTCCATATTTCCAATTCAAAACAGTTGCAATTAATGCTTCGCTTGGGCAGCATAGTGAGCCCAACAAGGAATCACCATACCATGCCCAATCGAACCATCAACAGAGCCAACAATTGCCATCAAGGTCAATGTGAAATATCTCCAACTTTCACATTAATCACTTCTTTCCCACTTAATAAACCATCAACACATTCCCAATCACCCTGACTAGGGGGTTTTAAATTACAACATCTGGTGAATTTTCCTTTTTATTCTATCCCAAAAATTCTTTTGTGCATTCGGCCGGAGATGTACACCATCTGACAGAAAATGATGAGGATAAACCTGTCGATGGTGAAAATATAAAATATCTTCATCACCTACAGCCTTAAAAGCATCATTGACAGCCATACGTCTAAACTCATAAATCTCATAAGATACATTTCGGGGCTTTACTCTAGGAAATATACTACCTAATGTTATTTTCTTCACCCCAGCAAGCTTCCATTTCTTTAGCAATTCTCGGAGGTCCCGCAGGAAACATTCAAAAGAGAATGTAACGCAATCAATATCATTACCCCCAATCTGAAGAACTATCCATCTAGCCCCTCTGACATTAATATTTTGCAAATGGCTAATCTTTCCCCCAGGTATCCCAACAAATTTCACGGAGGCAAACGGTATGGTACAATGCCATACTTCTGGGCACAATAATAAAAATCGGTACAATCTCGCCACAAAACTGTGTCCAATCACCAGACCCTCCATTTTAAGGAGTCAAAATTAAATCCTAAAAAGCAAAGTTAAATTAGGAAGGTTTACAAGAACCAATTCACATTCAAGAGTCAATGTTAATGGACAACTGTCAATATCGTCTGAACTCATAACCATCAAATACCATGATACACCTACACAACTTCACTGTCACTGGACAACCATCAATATCGTCTGGTTTCATCACCATCAAATACCATGATACACACACATAATTTCAATGTCAATGGACAAATATCAGTATCATCTGGATTCATCGCCATTAAATACCATGACTCACATACATAATTTCAATGTCAATGGACAACATCAGTACCGCCCGGACTCATCGCCATCAAATACCATGATACACATACATAATTTCACCGTCAATGGACAAACATCAGTATCATCTGGATTCATCGCCATCAAATACCATGATACACATACATAATTTCAATGTCAATGGATAACATCAGTATCGTCTGGATTCATCGCCATCAAATACCATGATACACATACATAATTTCACTGTCACTGGACAACTACCAGTATCGTCTGGATTCATCGCCATCAAATACCATGATACACATACATAATTTCAATGTCAATGGACAACATCAGTATCGTCTGGATTCATCGCCATCAAATACCATGATACACATACATAATTTCAATGTCAATGGACAACATCAGTATCGTCTGGATTCATCGCCATCAAATACCATGATACACATACATAATTTCACTGTCACTGGACAACTACCAGTATCGTCTGGATTCATCGCCATCAAATACCATGATACACATACATAATTTCACCGTCAATGGACAAACATCAGTATCATCTGGATTCATCGCCATCAAATACCATGATACACATACATAATTTCAATGTCAATGGATAACATCAGTATCGTCTGGATTCATCGCCATCAAATACCATGATACACATACATAATTTCAATGTCAATGGACAACATCAGTATCGTCTGGATTCATCGCCATCAAATACCATGATACACATACATAATTTCACTGTCACTGGACAACTACCAGTATCGTCTGGATTCATCGCCATCAAATACCATGATACACATACATAATTTCAATGTCAATGGACAACATCAGTATCGTCTGGATTCATCGCCATCAAATACCTCCCTCAACCTAAAACAAAAAAAAGGAACACCACAGCAGTATACAAAATTTCGCAATTTTCTGTTTCCAACAGCTGAAATTAATTTATGTAATTTATTAGTTACATTACATGAAAGGAATGACCTCCAGTATTAAAAAAAAAAAAAACAATCTTTCTGTGACTCAGTCAAACTGCAACCAATAGGTTTCCAAGCAATCCAAATTTTTAAGTCGTAAATTTCTGGTGGTCTTGCATATTTACCACGGACACATCACTTACGAAAAGTTACATACTGGCGACGCCATCATAAATTACTTACGAAACCCATTCTTACCCTAGCAACATCAACCACCACCCATCAGACACAATCATACCTAACCCCCACCCCAAATGCCCATCCCACATGCGCGCCATGCAAGTCACACCAAAATAAACGACGTATTTGGAATCACTCTTCTACTGGCTCAATTTCACTAGCGTATAATGCTCCCGCTCACGAGCATTTCCAAGTGTAATTCCCAGGGGTCACATTTACAAAACACAAATAGCGCTAGTATTTTTGAGATTACTAAGGTAATTTTTTTACATTTTTAGAATTGCGCTGAGTTAGGGTGTTCATTTACACAATTTTTCCTAATGGAACACCTCCATTACGACACCCCGTAAGGGAAACCATGGAATCAATTGATTTCCATCCTTTCCCTACATTATGTGACCCATGAGAATACTATATCATTTATCAATCTTTACTTTATCCAATCCACTACCATAGGACATAACCACCGGTCCAATGACCCTACAACTTGTCCTATATATGACTGTTTGAAAGTCAAAATTAAACAATTCTGATTCAAAAGTTTCCAAATGAATCGAACAGCAAATTCAAATGAATTTGCAGTTTATTTTGTCTCCGCCCATTAACCCTTCCTTGGATCCCCAGCACCATTCCTCCTTGCCTATTAATTACAACTTCCAAATGGAAGACATAATTTAACCCTTGCATCGACATATAAGGCACACTCCGGGTAATTTAACAATTTTCCCATGATCACTGGGCACCACATCAAAAATTTAGCAAATCTTATCTTTGCTCGTGAGCTAGAGTTCTCGCCAAATGAATTCATTAAGCCAAATCTTAAATCATAAAATCACCGAATTTAGACCGGGGTCATTCCAGAATAATAAATACAAATCTTTTTTTTTTTTTTTTTTTTAAGACAGATCGTACTCATTTGAGTTCAACCAGCGGGGACGACGGACCCTTCGCCCCCGGTGGGTGACAGGATCTCCGCTAGGGGCAGGATTGTTTAAGTTGCTGGAACTGCCCTGAGCCGACTGGTCAGAATCTTCCTCCCGATCAATGAGTTCCGAAAAAGGTAACCTACCAGAATCTCCTGAATTATCTACACTTGTTCCCATATTAGGTCGTTCAAAACATTTTTTTAATCTATTAAAGTGGACCACCTGCAGCCGACCACCATGCTCTCTACAAATAACATAATTTGCATCAGAGAGTCGCTTTTTAACCACAAATGGCCCAAACCAATATTTAGCAAATTTGGGGGTTTGACCTTGCTTTATTTTTGAAATATATAGCCACACTTTATCACCAACCTCATAAGGTCTTCCATGAACTCTACGGTCGTACAACCTTTTCCTATGTTTAATAGCAGTTTCACACTTACTGCTCACAAACTGGAAAATGGTTGCCATTCTATTTTCCAAATCCATCACATATTGAACACGACTAAGATCCTTATCAGGAACTTTACCAGCCATAAATTCAATAGGTAATCGGATTTCTTTCCCAAAAAGGATCATATTTGGAGTAAGGCCCGTGGTCTCATGAACAGCACTACGATAAGCCATCATAACAAAAGGTAGATAGTATTCCCAGTCGTTATGATTATCTTCAACAAAACATGCTAGCATAGCTATCAATGTTCTGTTGAAGCGCTCAACCTGGCCATCAGACTGAGGGTGATATGGAGATGTTCTTGTCTTGGAAATCTCAAAATATTTACAGATTCCCAAAAACAATTCAGACTCAAAGTTGGCCCCTTGATCAGAATGGATAAACTTAGGCATACCAAAACGGGATATCCACTCTTTAACCAATATTTCTCCAATTGTACTTGCACGCTGATTAGGCATGGCATAGGCTTCAGTCCATTTAGAGAAATAGTCAGAAACAACCAGAATGTAAATGTTTCCACTCACAGATTCCGGTAGGGGACCCAATACATCAAGTGCAACCCTCTCCATCGGTTCCGAAACACGGTCGGTAACCAGGGGGGCTTTAACGCTTTGTTGGGACTTTTCCGACGTTGACACACCTCACAAGTCTGCACCCACTGTTCTACATCCTTCTTTAGACCAATCCAAAAAAATCTTTGCCTAATTTTCAAATAGGTTTTCATCATACCTAAATGGCCTCCCACCACGGAATCATGGCAATGTTTTAAAATTTCAGGTTTTAGTTTCCCAGGAACAATCCACAAAAATTTATTTTCCTTTCCAAATTCCAACCATTCTCGATAAAGCATACCTTGCCTAACAACAATTTGTTCCCATTGGGCTACATATTTTTTAAATATTAATTCTTCACCCTTCATTTGCTCAGCCGACGGCTTAGAATCATTTGTTTTATTTTCAAACAATTTCTTTAATATTGGATCACTCATCTGATCATCAACCGAAATTACACCTCCTGGAGACAAATCAATAGCATTAGTCTCCAAAGATATCCTACTCAAGGCGTCGGCATTCTTATGTTGCTCTCCTCTACGATGGATGATAGAAAAGTCAAATCCACTCAAATATTCCAGCCAACGAGCCACTTGCCCCGTTGGTTCTTTAAAATTAAACAACCACCTCAAAGATCCATGATCGGTGCGCAGAGTAAAGTGTTTTCCTATCAAATAATGGCGAAAATTTTTAATGCTTTTAATAACTGCCAATAGCTCTTTCCGAGTGACACTATAATTACGTTCTGGAGGAGAATGCACTTTACTAAAATATGCAATTACCTTCTCCTGTCCGTTAACTAACTGAGACAACACAGCCCCACTAGCCTGATCACTCGCATCTGTGTCCAAAATAAACTCTTGCTCAAAATTTGGAAATCCCAAGATTGGACTCTCACATAGTTTATTCTTTAAAATTTCAAAAGATTCTTTTCTAGCCTTATTCCACTCAAATTTTACATTCTTTCTAGTTAATTCCAACAGGGGACCAGCCAAATCTGAGAAGTTCAAAATAAATTTTCTGTAATAAGAACACAAACCGACAAAACTGCGTATATCTCTGACACATCTTGGAATCGGCCAATCCTTAATCCTAGCTATCTTTTCTGGGTCAGCCCGTATCCCCTCTGAGGACACGATATGGCCCAAAAAAGATACCTGTTTTCTAAAAAGAGCACATTTAGAAGGCTTGAGTTTCAAACCAGCTTCCTTAATTTTTGTAAACACCTCTTCCAACCTTTCTACATGTTCTTGGAAAGTTTTAGCATAAATAATTATGTCATCCAGATATATCAGACAGGTCTTCCAATGAAGGCCCTTCAAAACGAGCTCCATAAGCCTCTGAAAGGAATGGGGAGCCCCAGAAAGCCCGAAAGGGAGTACCTTGAACTCATAAAGCCCTTTACCTGTACTAAAGGCAGTTTTTTCTTGAGCTGAGGAAGCCATCTCCACCTGCCAATACCCTGAAGCCAAATCTAATGTAGAGAACCAACTGGCCCCCTGCATTCCTTCAAGGCTGTCATCAATGCGTGGCAAGGGATATGCATCCTTCCGAGTTACAGCATTTAACTTACGATAGTCTACACAAAAGCGTAGGCTACCGTCTTTTTTTTTAACCAGGACAATGGGGGCCGCCCACGGACTATCCGAGGGTTGTATTATCCCCTGTTCTAACATTTCTTGTAACTGCCTATCAACTTCCTGTCGCTTATGTACAGGAAGTCTATAGGCTCTTTGTTTTATGGGTGGATGTTTACCCGTGTCAGTATCATGTTTTATAATACTTGTTCGACCTAAATCTTTATCATGGCGGATAAAAACCGACTCATTTCTATCAAGAAGCATTTTAACTTGAAATACCTGATCCGTAGTCAAAACAGTTTCATCAATTGTTTGCTGGAGAGAATACTTATCAACATTTTCTTGTTTTACATTTTCTTGAATTACACTATTTCCCAGAACCTCCCCTTGCTGGAATACTGCCACTGTTTCACCTTTTTTCAAGGACTGGGGTACCCCGGTGGTATTTACTAACCTCATTGGCACAACATCTCCATTTGAAGTACCCACAAAACTTCGCCCAACCATAATCCCATTATGTTTTTCTGAAAATTTTTGATCTACCTCACAAATTCCCTCTAAAAGAGAAACATTACTTACCTTACCATTAATTATAATCTCGGAAGATGGAGGTATAGTTACATTTTCAATAAGCATGACCTCATTACTATCGTTGTTATTGCCAAAATTTAGGGGAATTTCTTTTCCTGCTAATTTAACACAATTCCTCCCCAGATAAATGTCTAAGTCTAGGGCAGTCATCAGATCAACCCCCAATATTCCCTCAAATGATAACTCGGCAACATAAAACTCTTGATCAAAACTATTATTACCTATATTAATGGGAAGGTTGATAACTCCTGGCACCTGCAAGGGTTGTCCGCTAGCTCCACAAACCTCTCTAGGAGCTGCTTGTAATTCTGAAGAATCCTTTCCAAATACCTCTTCCAATACCTTAGTACTTAATATGCTAATGGCTGATCCAGTGTCCAGCAAAAATTTTACCTCTTTGTCACAAATGGTTAAGGGAAGAAAAAAATGACCAATCTTTTTCTCAGGGTGGGCCCCATTCTGTTGGAGCTGAGGTTTGACCCCAACCCCAGCTCTTATTCTTTTAAACCTTGCCTATTATTCCACCTTCCACCTCTTCGACCCCCATAATTCCGACGAACATTTCCTCGACCACGTCCACGAGAAAAATCTTCCCGAGTATTTTGTATTTCCGCTATTTTGTCAATTCCATCCTCCTTCCCCAATTGTTCTAAAAATTCGCGTCTCATTTCCCTTTGTTCTTTGCGCAAATCATCAATCTGAAACCGCAGATCAGTCAGCGTCTGAGTTAATAATTCCAATTGCTCGGAATTAACAGCTTCGTTGTCAGAAGGTTGGACAGTGGAAGCAACTTCCACTCTCCTATATGATTCTTCCTCTAATGCCAAACGAACCGCGGCATCCAACGTCTCGGGTTTTCCACGCAACACCTGCATCCGAACGTCTTTATCCGTTATGGCTTCAACAAAAGCTTCTTTTGCCAAATCGTCCCTTAAAATGGATGGGGTTGAAGGGTAAGCTTTCTTTACCAATCTACGTATACTACTAGCCAGCTCGGGGAGTGTTTCTCGAGCGGTTCGCCTTCTTGAACGCAATTGTGACCTATAAATTGCCGTACCTCTAAAGGGATCAAATCGATCTATCAAACTTTTTAATATTTGTTTTAGGCCAATCTTATCATTACTATCTAGATCTTCGTAAAATTGCAATGCGGCCCCTCTTAATGAAACTACCAAAAATCTACAAGCCACCACCTCTGACCATTCATTGATTTCTACACATTTTTCAAAATGCGTCACCCAATCAACCACATTGGTGGACCCATTAAATGTTTCTGGTGTAACCACCGGTTTTCTGGGCCCGTTATATTGTTCACCACTTTTGGATGGACGTTCCTTAAGAGCAGGAAGGTCCGCACCCGGTGCCACTAACGCCCGATCACCCTTATCTTGATAGCTGACCCTCGCAAGAGGAGTTTTAACTTTCTTAGGAATGGCACCCGAAGCTCTTCTTCTACAAAATTCACGCGCAGAACTTCCTACCTGTTTATGAATTCCATTGTCCAAACCATTATGTTTTGGAATTTCACTCACTTGAATTTCTACATTTTCATTAAAAGACGTAGGAGTGGCCTCTGGTGTTTCTTGAAAAAAATCTAGAGCCTCAGCCATGGGGTATCTCCTTGGTGTGCTAATATCTGGATTTGTAGCCAAATCAGTTAACTTTTTAGATGCCCCCAAGTATTCATCCAGCCCTTCCGAAATTCCCGTAGCCATATTAAATTTGAACCAATACTAAACAATTTACCTGTATTAAATTTCTATACATCAGTCTTATGGTATCATAAAATATCCTGTCGGCGACGCCAATAACTGTGACGAATCCACTATCCCCAACCCAACACAAGTCTAGATTCAATTTCTCCCTCCCAAAAACAGTTCGATCAGCCGAGGCGGTGCGGTTTCTAAAACCACATCACCCCAGATGGTCGAACTATTTTATAAGAGATATTTAACATTTGCGTTTCCGACCGGGCTTTAAAATAAGGAAAAGGGATCGCAGTTATAATGGGTAGGTCGGAGCCCCACATAAAGTTCTCGGGTAGATGACCCACCTTTAGACTGAAATTAAAAACTACAAACCATCAAGATGTAGCAAGGTAACAATAATTCAACACTAAGAAATGTTATGGTATAATTTATTGAATGAAATTACACATTATTACATATCCAAAAAGCGTTTGTTTCACTATCTTAAATTGGGCTGAAATTCGGAGGCTAGAGAAAAAAAAATATCAAGAATCCGATAAACAAGGCCCTTTTTATTATGTCCAGACCACCCAGATTTTCTAATATAATATTAGGAGACTACTATTCTCCCATAGAGGACGTACCAATGACCAAAGGGAACTGTCATAAGAAGCTTCCACCCTCGAAGAACCAGAGTTCGTCGAGTGTGAAGTCTTCCAATATAAATGAGGAGTCACCTTCGTTCCTCCATAGATGTTATCTCCCAATAGTAATGATCAGGACTACACAGGTAAGAAGCTTTCACCCTCGAAGAACCAGAGTTCGTCGAGTGTGAAGTCTTCCAAATATAAATGAGGAGTCACCGCTGCTCCTCCATAGGTATCATACCAAATATCAATAATCAGGCCTCAATCAAGTAAGAAGCTTTCACCCTCGAAGAACCAGAGTTCGTCGAGTGTGAAGTCTTCCAATATAAATGAGGAGTTACCGCTGCTCCTCCATAGGTGTCATACCAAATATCAATAATCAGGCCTCAATCAAGTAAGAAGCTTTCACCCTCGAAGAACCAGAGTTCGTCGAGTGTGAAGTCTTCCAAATATAAATGAGGAATCACCTACATTCCTCCATAGATGTCATCTCCCAATAGTAATGGTCAGGACTACACAGGTAAGAAGCTTTCACCCTCGAAGAGCCAAAGTTCGTCGAGTGTGAAGTCTTCCACATATAAATAAGGAGTCACCTCTGCTCCTCCATAGGTGTCATACCAAATATTAATAATCAGGCCTCAATCAAGTAAGAAGCTTTCACCCTCGAAGAACCAGAGTTCGTCGAGTGTGAAGTCTTCCAAATATAAATGAGGAGTCACCGCTGCTCCTCCTTAGGTGTCATACCAAATATCAATAATCAGGCCTCAATCAAGTAAGAAGCTTTCACCCTCGAAGAACCAGAGTTCGTCGAGTGTGAAGTCTTCCACATATAAATAAGGAGTCACCGCTGCTCCTCCATAGGTGTCATACCAAATATCAATAATCAGGCCTCAATCAAGTAAGAAGCTTTCACCCTCGAAGAACCAAAGTTCGTCGAGTGTGAAGTCTTCCACATATAACTAAGGAGTCACCTCCGCGCTGCCATCTCTGACACCCCGCACACTCGGTGACTACCCAACAAGAAGAACTCACACTCGACAAAAGTTTGTCGAAGGCGAAATTCTTCAAAAAAAATATTCCCGGAGTTCCAGAGAAAAAAAACTACTCTAAAACTTACTTAACTCTGATTCCATTGATCCGACAAACGGAGAAAAAAGAATACCAAATAAATTCCTAAATAACTATCCCAGTCTCACCAATGGCACAGAGAATTCGGTGTTTAGTTTCTCATTCCGGAACTCCAAGGAATTACTATTTAAACTCATGACCAGCCGGCTCTTCCCAAACCTTCCAGAGAAAAGCTAAACAACCTACCCCAGTGAAATCCTATCTCGAACTGACTTTTTCGACGGTCCAGATCACCCACTTCAATTCATACACAACACGAAAAAATCATGCAACCTCTGAAATCTTGTATCGATTCAGGAAATCGCTGGTGTGTGCATTTCCCTCAGTGAAACTTGACAACAATTCAATCAACCGTTACTAGATCTCGTGCTACCTGACACTCTAATCACTGGTGGAGACAACCACCACAGAGAGAGCAAATAAGTAATATGGAATTAACCCCTGTTGGACGACAAACCCCCGACTCCATTTATCAAAAAACAGCACATATAGTCATGCTGTATCAGCTTCCTTCTACAGTATTGATGTAATGACCTGCTGGAGTATAGTCATGCTTTATCAGCTTTCTGCTACAGTCAGGGATGTGGCAACAGGGGGGAGGGAGTGGGGGGGGGGTGTCACCCCCCAATCATGGCCAAAATTTCTTATAGTTTGAAATTCGGAGGGCAAATCATGAGTAGTTGGAAATTCCATCTATCAAGATTTTAGAGCTGCTTGGGTGATGCTGATGTCTTGTTTACTTCCCAAAATTCCAACTTGGTTTCAAATCGGCAAAAAATCCAACTGTTACTATTTACAACTACAGTGTATGCAATATCGATCTTCATAAGTATGCATGACGTCAATCGGTACGAGATTCCTATAGTATGTTCACTTATTGTAATAAAAAAACATTCCTTGAAATGCACTTCCCAGAATAATACCAAATAATAATAACCTGATAATTCTATCATAAATGTGGGGGCATTTCAGTTACTAGAATCAATTTTATGTCCCTTTCCATGGCTTCAGTTTCAAAAATTTTCTTGGCAGTAAATTTCCAACTAGGGAGAGGGACTCGGTCCCTCCCCCTAGTTGGAAGTTCACTACCCTACACCCTCCCCCCCCCAATCGGAAACCTATAGCCATTTCTTTTCAACCTACTCACAATTGTTTACAATTGGCTGTAACATAAGTGCAAGCCCTACTTCGGAACTAACTCAAGCTTTTAGAATCTTTTCCAAACGAGTTGGAAAAGTACTAGAGTGCAAAAGCACGAAAAAGATCGAAAAAAGGGTCGAGCGAGACCAGCGCTCGAAATTACAGGTACTCTCTCTGCACACCTCTTGCGTTTACCGAGCGCATGCGCAACAACCGTGACGTCAATTCCTTTATTTTCCGCCATTGTTCATGGTCGGAAATTTTTGTGACTGTGCTGTTTATGATATTAATTCTTCGTGAACAACTTATTAATCGTCTTTAGTGTGCTACTGGATTGTATCCTTTTTCAAGCTACCAAATTATTACTCTCATTTAATGTTAATTTGTATTATTATTGCTGTGCTTTTCACACTTTATCTTGCCTTTCCCCCACGTGTGAACACGACCTTCGTTCTGTTTTCCGTCGGCGGGAAGCTTGATTGTTGTATTTATATCATGCCTAAGACTATTCCTTGTACCTCTTGTTTGCAGGTGAAACATGTGGACGATTCCCATACCACATGTGTCACTTGCAACAATTCCACTCAGGCCCAATCATGTGGTATCTGTGGGGTTTGGTCCTCTAAATTTTGGGCTTCTGTTAACAAGGTGGTTCTTTCCAGAGCTAGAACCCCTCGTTCTCGGGGTAAGGGTAGCCGTGCCGTTGCAGACATTTCTGCTGGTGCACGTGGTGACTCTGTCACACAGGATTCGGATCTGACTTCTGTGGCGAGCTCCTCTGCAACTGTTGACGGTGTTTGTTCTGTGATACCTGATGAGGAGACCGCGGTCTCTTTGTCTTCGGATGTCACTATTGAGGCGTCTGTTTTCGTTGAGAGCTTTTCCGAGGTCAACTCGGTAACCCTCTCCGATCTGCCTCCAACACCGTCGACCGTTGTTGAGGGGGTTGCTACTCCAGATCCTATTCTGTCTGATGGTGGCTCTTCCATCTCTTCTGGGGATGGTCTACAGTCTCGGGGGACCGAGGCTGTATCTGCTGGTGTGTCTGTGTGTTCTCAGCCTCCCCCAGCCTCGCGGCGAGGCTGTGCGGGTTTGCTGTCTGCTCCGTCTCATCTGGCTAGGTTTGCTCCTAGTCGGTTGAGCCGGCCGGTCGCTTCGGCAGCGATTCCTCGTCCCTCGAGTGAATCGTTTATTGTTCCACCTTCGCCTGCTAGTGTGCCGGCTAGCGGGATGGTGTTGGGACGTTGGCATCCAGGGCCTGCTGTTCGGCAGCGGTCAGTGACAGCCCCGGTTAGCTGTCACTCTCGGAACCTTCCTCCGGTGATTCCTCACTGTGTTCCGAGTCTGGGTGTCGATCGATGCTTGCCGTCGGTCTCAGAGGATAGGCAGTTGGGGCCGTCTGCTGCGCAGAGGTCAATGACAGGTTCCTGTCATTCTTGGGACAATCCTCCGGTGTCTTCTCACCGTGTCCTAGGTCCAGCTACCGATCGACGTGCGCCGTCGGTCCCTTTCGAGGATTTGCAGGCAGGGCCTTCTGTTTCGCAGAGGCCAGTGATGGCTCCTGGGCGTCACAATCGGGACTATCCTCCGGTGTCTTCTCACCGTGCTCCTATTCTGTCTGCCGATCGACGTTCGCCGTCGGTCTCTTCTGAGGATTTGGGTTCTTCTACCAGAAGGGTCCATTGGGAGGACACTCCGTCGGGCGATTCTGCTGCGACGGATTCTCAGGGTGACCTGCGCCAGGCCGTTTTGGCGCTCACCCGGTTGCTTTCTGGCAACCCTCAAGTTGGCCTCCCTGTGCCTCCTGAGGCACAACCTCCTTTGGTCGGTCGCCGAGATGTCTCGCCTGGCCCCTTGGATACTGCACAGTATTCACAGGAGGTTTCTGCTGGTCAGCCCGAGTTGGGCTATGTCTCCTCTGCTACGGAGGATGACGAGTATCTTGAAGGTGATGGTCCCCCCTCGTCAGTCTTGGGGCAGGCTTTGGATTTCGTCTTTGGCTTATTGCCGGACGTTCTACCTTCCGACCAGCCTTCTGTGACCGTCCGGCCGGGGTCCACTGTGGAGCGTCGTAACCCTGTTGAGCCTTCTAGCTCCGGAATTGCGTCCTCTGGAATCGGCTCAGGTGGTTGAATCCTTCCAGGGCTTAGATGCCAAAATGCGTTCTAAGGCCCTCAAGGGTTCCTTCTTTTCTAGAGCTGATGCCTTCCTGCCTCCATCGCGGTTTCGTGTTTACGATTCCGTCTCTCCACCAGTCTTCCAAGGGATGACTACTGTGGATGAGGATTCTTCTTCCCTCGGGTTGACTAAGCCTAAGTCGGCAGTTCTCCCGATGTCGGTAGTTGAGTCTATGGTGGGCCTGTCCCGAGAGATGCTGGGTATGTTATCTCTCGCGGACCATGTCGTCGCTGCTCTGGCTGAATATTTTCCACCAGGGGAGTTTGATGACGCTCAGGCGCCTTTTCGCGTTTTGTCACAGGCTCTTATGAACTTGACTCACGCTCACGCCTGTAACACGGCCAATTTGGAGCTGGCACGCCGGGATGCGGTTTTGGATTCTTTACCATCCCTTCCTTCTGAGCAACGTGCTGTTCTGAGGTCTGCCTCTTTGGTAGGACCTCAGTTGTTCCATGGTTCCGTGGAAGCTGTTCGTGGCGAAGTTCTTCGTCATTCGAAGGACCAGCTTTTGCTGAGACAGCTTGACCCACCTGCTGCTGCGGGTGGGGGTCGTTCCAGGCCCGCCAAGCGTGCTGCTGCGTCTGCCTCGTCGGCGACGTCGGCTACGCCTTCGGCTCCGTCTGCTCCTTCTGCTCATAAGAAGCGCCGACGTGGCCAGGCCCGCTGGCAGCCTCAGGCTGGAAAGTCTCAGGACTCTGTCACTTCCCGAGGTGGTTTCTCCTCTCGGGGGCCTCGTCGAGGCCGCAAGTGAAGGTTCTCACCTCGATTCGCCTCCAGTCGGAGGAAGGCTGTCGCTGTTTTACGACCGTTGGACAGAGATAACGTCGGACTCTTGGGTCCTCGACGTCATTCATTCCGGTCTGCGACTGTCCTTCCATCGGCATCCCAGTTTATCTCGGGTGCCCCTTCCGACTCAGGTCCCTTCAGATTCTCTGCGTCGGGACCTTCTGGTGCAGGAGATCGACAATCTCCTCACCAAAGGGGCGATCGAGGTGGTCAGGAACACCCTTTCACCGGGGTTTTACTCGAGACTTTTCTTGGTGCCGAAGAAAAACGGCCAATTTCGTCCTGTCATCGATCTGAGTACCCTGAACGAGTACATAATTGCTCCTCGTTTCAGTATGGAGACTTTCCGGTCGGTTCGACGTTCAGTTCATCAGGGCGATTTTGCGGCCAGTATCGACCTGAAGGATGCCTACTTCCATGTACCCATTCATCTGGCGTCACGGAAATACCTTCGGTTCTCGTTTCGGGATCGAGTTTTTCAATTCAGAGCTCTCCCGTTCGGTTTGAACCTGGCTCCTTGGGCCTTCACCCGACTGATGTCACATGTGCTTGCTTTCCATCGCACTCAGTCGGCGGTGACTTCGTCCGCCTACCTAGACGACATCCTCCAACGGCACCACGATGCTGCTGTTCTGGAGTTCGATGTCCGGCAGTTTCTTTGCCTGCTAGCGTCGCTGGGTTTCAGAGTCAATCGCGAGAAGTCGGATCTTCTTCCTTCTCAGCGATTCCGTCATTTGGGGATGGATTTCGACACTCTTCACAATGTAGTGTCGGTTCCCCAGGCTCGGGCGACGATTCTTTCCGCCTTGACTCGGGACCTGCTTCAATCTTCCTCGGTCTCGGCCAGGACTTTCCTTCGGATGCTGGGCCTTTGCGGTTCGGTGACCGATCTCATTCCGCTTGGTCGCTTGTTTGTCCGACCTCTCCAACACTTCCTGTTGGATCATTGGCGTCCGAATGTAGATCCGCTGGACCTGGAAACCACTATTCCTCGGTCTCTGCTTTGTCACCTCCGCCCTTGGGCAAATATTCCCTGGCTGACACAGGGTGTTCCGTTGGATCTTCCTTTGGCCGATCGCATCCTTACTGCGGATGCCAGCGATCGGGGCTGGGGTGCGACGTTGGACCCTCTCGGTCTGTCTACTCACGGAGAGTGGGACAGCGAGCAGGTGGGCCTTCATATCAACCAGAAGGAGCTCCTTGCTCTTCTGTTGAGTTTTCGGCTTTGGATCCCTCATCTGTCGGACCATGTTGTCCTACTTCTTTCGGACAATTCGACAGTAGTGGCCTACATACGGAATCAGGGAGGCACTCATTCGATTCCTATGTATCGGCTGTCTCGGGATCTTCTTCTGTTGGCACGGGATGTGAACGCTCGGGTGTCCATTCGACACATTCCCGGGCGTCTCAACGTCCTAGCAGACTCCCTGTCCCGACGCGACAGTGTCCTTCCAACCGAATGGATGCTACATCGGTCGGTGTTTCAGGCGATTTGCGAGCAGTGGGGTCGTCCTCAGGTCGACCTTTTCGCTACTCGCTGGAATCATCAGGTAGAGACTTTTGTCTCCCCTTGTCCAGATCCTCTGGCATTTGCAGTAGACGCTCTGTCTCTGGACTGGACAGGCTGGGTCGGCTATGCCTTTCCTCCTGCACCGATTCTTCCTCAAGTTTTAGCGAAGATTCGTGCTTGCAGTTGCAGGATCATTCTGATCACACCCCTGTCTCCACAGAGGGTGTGGATCAATCTGCTGCGGCCTCTATTGGCCGATCGACCGATTCGTCTACCTCTACGTCGCGATCTTCTTTCACAGGGTCGTCCCAGGAAGTATCACAACAACCTGGCGAGCCTGTCCCTTCACGCCTGTCTTTTATCAGGTCCAGTCTCCGACGTAGAGGTTTTTCGAGACGATCAGTGGAGTGCATTTCTGCATCGCGGCGACCTTCCACTGGAATGACTTATGCCGCCAAGTGGAAGGTTTTCTGCCGCTGGTGTTCAGATCACAATGTGAATTACCGTGATCCGTCTATCGCTCAAATTGCGGATTTTCTGGTTTTTCTTTTTGACTCCAAGGGCCTCCAGCCTATTACGATTAAGGGCTATCGGTCTATGCTGTCTGATACTTTCTCTTATGTGGGAAAGCGGTGTATCGGTCGTAATCTTTTCCTCTCCAAACTTATTCGGCACTTTTCTTTGAAGAGGCCTCGAGTTTTGCGTCTTACACCCAAGTGGAACTTGGCATGGGTGTTGCACTGTTTGGAGGGGGCGCCTTTCGAGCCTTTATCTGAGACCGACATGCGTTTTCTCACCTATAAGACGGCTTTTCTTCTAGCGTTTGCTTCTGCTCGTCGAGTCAGTGAGCTTCATGCGCTATCTGTTGATTCTGCCTTCTTCCGAAATGAGGCTAACAGTGTCACATTCACTACTGATTGCTCTTTTCTGGCTAAGAATCAACTCCCCGATTCGGTACCTCCTCCCATCTGCATTCGGGCTCTCCCTGCTGTAGATGGACGGAGGCCTCTTCTTTGTCCTGTTCGTGCGGTCAAGACTTACATTACTCGCACTCAGTTCATTAGGAGGGATCGGAAGAGATTTTTTCTGTCTCTCATTCCTAAGCGGCAGTCTATCTCTTCCCATTCTATTTCCAGGTGGATCTGTCTTGCAATCAAGCTGGCTTATTCTCGCTTGTCTGCATCGGATCTTGTTTCGAACCGGCTTAATGCTCACGAGGTTCGTGCCATTTCTACATCCTGGGCGTTCTCCAATTCTGTTTCGCTCCGTGATGTTATGAATGCGGCTTACTGGAGGAATGCTTCTACCTTCTCCTCCTTTTATCTCCGCCACCTTCAGCAGCAATCTGAGGACCTTTATTCTTTAGGCCCTCTCGTTGCTGCTCAGGCTGTGGTGCACCCTCGTTAAATTGTTTTTGTCGAGGTTGCGCTTCTCTCAGCCTTGTTCTTTTCAGGTGCCTTCTCTCTTTCTTCATTACAGGTTTTAGTTTTTGTTCTCTGCCATCCTTGCTTTCGTTCTGCTACTCTTGTTGGTATTGGTTATGTGATTCACCTCCTCCTATTGTTTATTCAGCCAATTGTAAACAATTGTGAGTAGGTTGAAAAGAAATTAAAATTTTTTAGTAAATTTTGTTTCTTAACATACCTACCACAATTGTTTACCGGAGGCCCACCCTCCTTGGGGATATCTTTGATATCGATGCCTCCCCGCTTAATCACAAACTTCTCGTTGGCGGAAATACGGAATTGACGTCACGGTTGTTGCGCATGCGCTCGGTAAACGCAAGAGGTGTGCAGAGAGAGTACCTGTAATTTCGAGCGCTGGTCTCGCTCGACCCTTTTTTCGATCTTTTTCGTGCTTTTGCACTCTAGTACTTTTCCAACTCGTTTGGAAAAGATTCTAAAAGCTTGAGTTAGTTCCGAAGTAGGGCTTGCACTTATGTTACAGCCAATTGTAAACAATTGTGGTAGGTATGTTAAGAAACAAAATTTACTAAAAAATTTTAATATCCCTGGCTACAGTATTGATGTAATGACCTGCTGGAGTATAGACATGTTGTATCAGCTTCCTGCTGCAGTATTGATGTAATGACCTGCTGGAGTATAGTCATGCTGTATCAGCTTCCTGCTACAGTATTGATGTAATGACCTGCTGGAGTATAGTCATGCTGTATCATCTTCCTGCTACAGTATTGATGTAATGACTTGCTGGAGTATAGTCATGGTATATCAGCTTCCTGCTACAGTATTGATGTAACGACCTGCTGGAGTATAGTCATGCTGTATCAGCTTCCTGCTACAGTATTGATGTAATGACCTGCTGGAGTATAGTCATGCTGTATCAGCTTCCTGCTACAGTATTGATGTAATGACCTGCTGGAGTATAGTCATGCTCTATCAGCTTCCTGCTACAGTATTGATGTAATGACTTGCTGGAGTATATTCATGCTGTATCAGCTTTTTGCTGCAGTATTGATGTAATGACCTGCTGGAGTCTAGTCATGCTGTATCAGCTTCCTGCTACAGTACTGAAGAAATGACCTGCTGGAGTATAGTCATGCTGTATCAGCTTCCTGCTACAGTATTGATGTAATGACCTTCTGAAGTATAGTCATGGTATATCAGCTTCCTGCTACAGTATTGAAGAAATGACCTGCTGGAGTATAGTCATGCTGTATCAGCTTCCTGCTACAGTATTGATGTAATGACCTGCTGGAGTATAGTCATGCTGTATCAGCTTTCTGCTACAGTATTGATGTAATGACCTGCTGGAGTATAGTCATGCTGTATCAGCTTCCTGCTACAGTATTGATGTAATGACCTGCTGGAGTATAGTCATGCTGTATCAGCTTTCTGATACAGTATTGATGTAATGACCTGCTGGAGTATAGTCATGCTGTATCAGCTTCCTGCTACAGTATTGATGTAATGACCTGCTGGAGTATAGTAATGCTGTATCAGCTTCCTACTACAGTATTGATGTAATGACCTGCTGGAGTATATTCATGCTGTATCAGCTTGCTGATAACATATTCTTTTGATATATGGTATAAGCCTTTCTTGGAGTGGTCTGATTCGAATTTTGAAAAATCAAGTCTCTGGGTTAATATTTGGGCTCTCTACTGGAGCCTCAATGTTAACTAAGTCCAATATGAGAAATAATCTTGAAAAGTCTTCTCCAGAATCTTTTGATTTGTGGTATACAGCACCCCAACAGGGGTCAGATTCAAGTTTGTTCCAATCAGGCCCTTTGATTACAGGCCTGTCTTTTTTGAAATGACAGGAGGGCAGTTGCTGGCTCTCCTTTATCTATATTCAGATGGGCACAAGCCCACCCACATGGGCTGGTACCTATGAAAATCACAAGAATCAGGTTGTTTAGGAGGGCAGTTACTTGCTCTCCTCAACAAAATTTCAGACGGGCTATAAGGATCTGGAGCAGTTGCCCTCCTCAGAATGACAGGCCTTAATTAATATTTGGGCTCCCTGTTGAAGCCTGAATTTTTAGCTCACCTGACTTTCAGCCAGGAGAGCTATAGTGATCACTCACCATCTGTCGTCCGTGAACAAGGTGTTTGCGTCTTCTCCTCCCAAACCGCTGAACCAATTTAATTGAAATTTGAGATAATAGTTTGTTATGACATCGCATTTTGATTTTGTTCAAATCAAGTTGCCTTACCCCTTGGTAGGGCCACGCCCAAAAAGTGAGCTTTAACCTTAAAAAATCTTCTTCTTATGAACCAGCAGTAGCAGAGACTTGATATTTGGTGTGCAGCTTCCTTTTGAGTGTAGACACAGATTTGTTCAAGAGAATTTGAGGAGCAATATTTGCCTTCGCTATGGGAGGGGCAAGAATTTTCGCCCCGCGCAAAATTTCTATTTTCCAAACCGAGAGGCTGATTTGAACCAAATTTGATTTGAGGGCTTATTGGGTCATAAATACTTAATTTATGCCCCAAAAGATTTTTCAGTTGCAGGAGCTAAAAATAGAAACAATTTTAAATGACCATATCTCCAAACCTACATGGCACTGAGAATTCTTATTTGGTGTGAAGCTTCCTTTGGACCAACAGAATGGAATGGTAAAAAAAAATTTCTATTGTTTTCATCATGGGGTACTTTTTCTGGACTTTGAAAAAGTGCTGAGTCAGCATTTTTTAACACTGTGGAAAATGAGAAAACATTTCAGATTACTTTTCTCCCAAACCACTGCTCCAAAAGCTTTCAGATTTCACATATAACATCTTTGGAAGATTGTTTCACAGGTTTATTGAAATCAAATCCCTGGGTCCACATTTGGGCTCTCTTTGGGAGACCAAATCTTTAAATTGGTGCAGTATGAGGAATATTCTTTAAAAATCTTCTTCAGATCTACCAATCAGAATCTTTTGGTATTTGGTATGCAGCATCCTTAGGGGGGTGAGATTCAAGTTTGTTCAAGCCAAGTCCCTGGGTTCATATTTGGGCTCACTGTGGGAGCCAAGATTATAGTTCAAAATGAGGCATTTTCTTTAAAAATCTTCTTCAGATCCAACAGTCGGAATATTTTGATATTTGATATGAGGCATCCTTAGGGGGGTGAGATTCAGGTTTCTTCAAGCCAAGTCCCTGGATTCATATTTGGGCTCCCTGTGAGTGCAGAATTATAACTTAGTTCAATATGAGGAATTTTTCTTCAAAAATCTTTAGATTCAGCTGTCGGAATGTTTTGATATTTGGTATGCAGCATCCTTAGGGGGGTGAGATTCAAGTTTGTTCAAGCCAAGCCCCTGGGTTGATATTTTGGGTCTCAGTGGGAGCTCAAATTATAACTTAGTTCAATATGAGGAATATTCTTATAAATCTTCTTCACATCCACCAGTCAGAATCTTCTGATATTTGATATACAGCAGCTTTATGGAGGTGAGATTCACATTTGTTCAATCCAAGTGCCTGGGTTCATATTTGGGCTCCCTGTGGGAGCCCAAATTATTACTTAGTTCAGTATGAGGAATATTCTTTAAAAATCTTCTTTTTTTTTTTTTAGGTCCACAGGTCAAAATCTTTGGATAGTTGGTTTTAGCTTTTCTTAGGAGGGGCAGATGCATCTTGTTGGAATCAATTCCCTGGGTTGATATTTAGGCTATCATATCCATTGAGCGGCATCAGGCTCCCTGGGGCCTCATGTTTATTTCTTTCTCCGATGTATTCGCAGTGTTTGCTGCCTACTTGTTGCTTGAAAAGTTCCCATTTGCATGTTTTCTTATCAATTCAGTCACAAAATGTGGCCCACAGGCTTTTATATTTACGATCCAGCTTGATGAGTTGACTTTCTGTCAATTTCGCAGAAAAATATAAATACCAAAATCAGCGGTATTTTTGTTTAGATTTGATACGGTTTTCGGTATCCCTGTAATATCAAAACCGAACCAAAAATTCAGTATACCACACAGAACTAGTATATGTTTATTCATTTGCTATTTTCAGTATCTTAGTGATTTTATAACCAGGTGTATGGTTATTTATTTACTGTTTTCAGGATGTTGATGATAACTGGATGTATGGTTATTTATTTACTGTTTCCAGTATGTTGTTGATTTGATAACTGGGTGTAAGGTTATTTATTTACTGTTTTCAGTGTTTTGTTGATTTTGATAACTGGGTGTGTGGTTATTTGTTTAATGTTTTCAGTATGTTGTTGATTTGATACATGTAACTGGGGGTATGGCTATTTTTTTTGGTATTTTCAGTATGTTGTTGATTTGATAAGTGGGTGTATGGTTATTTATTTACTGTTTTCAGTATGTTGTTGATTTGATAACTGGGTGTGGGGTTATTTATTTACTGTTTCCAGTCTGTTGGTGATTTGATAAATGGGTGTGTGGTTATTTACTGTTTTCAGTATGTTGTTGATTTGATAACTGGGGGTATGGTTATTTATTTACTGTTTTCAGTATGTTGTTGATTTGACAACTGGGTGTGGGGTTATTTATTTACTGTTTCCAGTATGTTGGTGTTTTGATAAATTGGTGTGTGGTTATTTACTGCTTCCAGTATGTTGTTGATTTGATAACTGGGGTGTGTGTTTTTTTATTTACTGTTTTCAGTATGTTGATGATAACTGGATGTATGGTTATTTGTTTACTGTTTTCAGTATGTTGTTGATTTGATAACTGGGGTGTGTGTTTTTTATATACTGTTTTCAGTATGTTGATGATAACTGGGTGTGTGGTTATTTATTTACTGTTTTCATGATGTTGTTGATTTGATAACTGGGGGTATGGTTATTTATTTACTGTTTCCAGTATGTTGGTGATTTGATAACTGGGTGTATGGTTATTTATATACCGTTTTCAATATGTTGATGATAACTGGGCGTGTGGTTATTTATTTACTGTTTTCAGTATGTTGTTGATTTGATAACTGGGGGTATGGTTATTTATTTCGTATTTTCAGTATGTTGGTGATTTGATAACTGGGTGTATGGTTATGTATTTACTTTTTCTAGTATGTTGGTGATTTGATAACTGGGTGTGTGGTTATTTATTTACTGTTTTCATGATGTTGTTGATTTGATAACTGGGGGTATGGTTATTTATTTACTGTTTCCAGTATGTTGGTGATTTGATAACTGGGTGTATGGTTATTTATATACCGTTTTCAGTATGTTGATGATAACTGGGTGTGTGGTTATTTATTTACTTTTTTCAGTATGTTGTTGATTTGATAACTGGGGGTATGGTTATTTATTTCGTATTTTCAGTATGTTGGTGATTTGATAACTGGGTGTATGGTTATGTATTTACTTTTTCCAGTATGTTGGTGATTTGATAACTGGGCGTGTGGTTATTTATTTACTGTTTTCAGTATGTTGTTGATTTGATAACTGGAGGTATGGTTATTTATTTCATATTTTCAGTATGTTGGTGATTTGATAACTGGGTGTGTGGTTATGTACTGTTTCCATTATGTTGGTGATTTGATAACTGGATGTATGGTTATTTATTTCCTGTTTTCAGTGTTTTGTTGATTTGATAACTGGGGGTATGGTTATTTATTTCATATTTTCATTATGTTGGTGATTTGGTAACTGTATGTTTGTTTTATTATTTATGTTCAGTTTTCAGTATGTTGGTGATTGGTAACTTGGTAGTATGATTATTTATATACTGTTTTCAGTATGTTGGTAACTGGGTGTTTGTTGTCCCCTGACAAAACATTTTGTTGGAGGACTATTGTAATCAGCTGCACCTGTCCATGCATGTTTGGAGTCCGGATGATAATTTCAATCCATGCATGTTTGGTGTCCGGATGATAATTTCAGTTTCAGTTATTGAATCAACACCAGATTTTGTACATAGGTTTTCCCCAAAACACACAGGTCAAGTTCAAATTTGGATTCCAGACCAATTTTGGCTGAGTTATGTCCCTTTTCCAATTTTATGACTTGTAGCTTTAGTCTTCAATATGTCCAATATAAGAACTTGCTGTTGGGGGACATAGCCCATGTCTGATGGTGGCCTTGTTTCATTATTTATGTACTGTTTTCAGAATGTTGTTCATTTGATAACTGGGTGTTTGTTTCATTATTTAGTTGCTGTTTTCAGTATGTTGTTGATTTGGTAACTGGATATACGGATATTTATTTCCTGTTCTCAGTATGTTGGTGATTTGGTAAATGGGTGTTTGTTTCATTATTTATTACTGTTTTCAGTATGTTGATTTGGTAACTGGATGTATGGTTATTTATATCCTGTTTTCAGTATAGTCAGGCAGCAATTGTAACCTACTTCTTTTTTTTTTGCCAACTCTAGTTTCTTTCTTTTATAGGATTGCTGACACCCTCGGGAACAGATTTCAACTTGTTGTCAAGTTTGCAGACACCCGGAAGTGCCGCCATCTTGGATTCCAAAATGGCTGCCATAGAAAACCTATTCCCCCCCATAAGTCGGAAACTAAAGCAGATAGAGACATCATTTCAATGCCCGTGCTCTTGTTTTTAGGGTCTATTAGGTCCATGGATCACATGTTGTTAAATTTGCAGACACCCGGAAGTGCCACCATCTTGGATTTCAAAATGGCTGCCATAGAAACCATATTTTTCCCCATATCTCGGAAACTAAAGCAGATAGAGACCCCCATTTAAGTGCCTGTTTTCTCATTTTATGGTCTATTAGAACCATGGATCACATATAGTATGGCTCTCTGTCAGAGAACTGAAACGGTGGCCAGCTTAGAATTCCAGGATGGAGGCATTCTTGACATTCTCGATGACCACCGTCTGGAAGACTGTAACATTCTTTCTTACATATTTTGAGAAGAAAAAGGAGTTAGCATCCCAATTCTTATATTAACCCATATTTGCGAGGTCAACTAATAACATCCACTGACAACATCTATGAACTCTTAATCTAGTGGCGTTTATCTAGGAATCCAAGATGGCTGCCATTCATACACCAAAATATGTGACACAGCAGACGTTTTAAGAATTTCTCTTTCTTTACAAGTTTGAGGATACTGATGAACCATAGCAGCAACAAATATCAACTTGTGAACGAAAATGAATGAATGTATCATATGTAATGAGTCAGATGATGGCCCACATTCAGCAGCAAGTCAAAAGTCTTTGGAAAACATACAATCCTTTTGTGTTGAATGGACCTCAATCAGACAGCATTTCGACGTGTTGAATCGTGTTAAAGATCTCAAGATCTCTGATGGGACCAAATACATCTATCATAGGAAATGTTACCAGTCCATCTGCCATAAAGGCAATCTAAATAGGGCTCAAAAGAAGTATACAGAATGAGATGTTATAGCATCAGCAGCAGAATTCACGAAACGTGGGAGACAAAGCTCTGGTGGGTCAACTTCATCTGGATGTTCTTCATCTAAGACTAGGAAAACATTTGATCCGGACCTTTGCACTTTCTGCCAGAGTGATGCAAGTAGTAATGTTCATAGTGTCACTTCCGCTGATATGGGAAGAAAGTTTTTGCGAATGAAGGATTCTTCCAAAAATGAAGATGTTGCTGCCAGGCTTGCGTATATTTACAATGAAAAAGACGCATTCGCACAAAATGTGAAATGTCACATCAGTTGCCTGAGAAAAGAAACAAGAGATATGGACTCATCCCCATGTTCCACTGAAAGTTCAGAAGATGAATGTGTTATTAAGGCAGTATGTGACATAGAAATAGCACAAATTGTTGACTATATAATTGAGGAAGATAGTGAGTCGGACTTTCCTGGCATTGACATGAACACTATCGAGGATACATATAAACAACTTCTCGAAGAGCACGGTGTGACCACAGACCCAAAATTATCTTACAAGCATTATGTGAAGGGTGTCTTGCTGGAAAAAGTACAGGAATAGACTTCGCAAAGCGAGGCCCAAAGCCAGATCTCGTTTTCTCAACAAGGACCAAGGCGAAATTAATATCACATATGTATGATATAGGAATTGGTGATGAGATGGATATTCTGTTCAAGGCTTCTAAGATCCTCCGCAGGGAAATCAATGAAATGACTGACTGGCATTTCACTGGAACATTTGATGACTTCAGTACACCTTTGAAGCTGCAAAAATTTCTGGAATGGACTATCTGTGGTCCGCATACGAATCTCAATGTGACTCGTGAGACTGAAATTGAAAAATCGTCAAGAAATCTTGCTCAGCATATTATATCCTCATTCAGATCAAGGCGACAAGTGACATATAACACACAAGCTGATGGAAAATTCCAGAAATCAAAGACAACTCCACTTTCTGTTGGCCTCGCGTTGACTTCACATCAGGCTAACCGGTCTAGATCTGATGTTGAGATACTTGCAAGTTGGCGTCACCTGTGATGAAGTCGAACGGACAACAACAAGAATGGCATCAGCCATTGTGCATGACATAAATACAAATATGCAAGGTGTGTACGTTCCTTCATTTGTGAAACAGGGGATCTTCTCAAAAGAAGAAAGATCATTTTTTGAGCACCACATCCAGAGAGTACTAGATGCATTTACATCATATTCCAACGAGAAGACAGATTTCACCAAAGGAGAATTCAAACTACAAGTGGCTGCAATGCATGAGACAATCTCTGCCTCCAACTATCCTAAACGATTGAACGAGTGGAATGAACAATCAAAGGGCATATCCAAATTCCTAGCGAACTATATGAAACAGGTTGAGGTACTGCTGAAGTTTACTGCGGCCACAAGAACTTGTAACTGGAAGCTTCATTTGGTTAAACTGGAAGAGATGTTTCCTTATTTCCATGCACACGACCAGTACAAATACGCAAGATGGGGACCACTCTATGTTGCTGACATGTTGGAATTGCAAACTTCAGATCCTGAGACTTGGAAGTTCTTGGATGATGGCAATTTTTCTCTGACAAAACACAACATTCCTTTCACGGCTATTGATCCAGATCATGGCATAGAACAGGAGCACAAGAAAATGAAGATCAAGGGAGGATTTGTTGGAATTACAGGCAAAGACACTGCTCTAGACACATATTTTATCATAGCTCCCACACTAAGTCGCATAGTACAGGAATTCAAAGACTATGCGGGGATTGAAATAAGGCAGCCAAGTTCTCTACATCATGAATTCCTCGGGACGAAAGGATCAAAGATACTATCATTTGCAGCTGAAGTTTCGAAGATTCTAATTAGACAAGGAAATCCGTTCCTCGAATGTGATATGTTTAACCTTGTTACTTATGCTGTTACACCTGACAATGTAAGCAAAAACATTGAAAACCGTGACAAATTAGGACGCGACTAATTGGAGAAATTCGTCTCTACGAGGATGGAGGAGAAATCGGTCAATTTCTGGGATGCCCAGAAAAAGAACAATTTGTCCTACTTCAAAGATGCAGGAGCTGTTATCAAAACTAAAATCAAAGATCAGCTGACATCCATAAAACAGGAGAGGACATTACTGTCTCGATTTCTTGTGGTGTGCAAGACGAGAACGGACTTTCCTATCAGAAATGGTATTGCAGACTCTGAATTCAGCATTGCTCCACCTTCCAACTTTCACCCAGATGGATCAATGATAATGCTATCTGATAAATCCAAATTAGTGTCGGCAGTTATGAACTTGCCAATGCCAGATGACATTGTGATCTCAGAACCAGAAAGTGATGCTCACCTGACCGACTCAGTTTTGATTATTGATGCCATGTGTGTTGTCAACATGGTGCACAAAACTCCAGAAATGACGAATGCTTCACAATTTGCAGACAGATTTGTAGATATTGTGGCTGATATGGGTGACCCTTATGACGAACTCGGAATTGTTTTTGATCAATACCTTCCTGGGTCTCTCAAGGAAACCACGCGCCAGAAACGAGCTAGTACAACAACACCAGTGCATTACCATGTCAATGACAGCACCGAAATAAGAAATCTGAAGGCATTTCTTTCTCATGTGAAAACTAAGGTGGAGTTAACAAATTACCTTTCTGAAAAACTACTTAAACATTACCAGGGCAACCCCAAGAGAGTGATAGTTATGCATAATACGTCGATGGAGACAAATGGCCAATTGCGTGACATTGTCAGTATGCCCGAGATGGTGATGGGCAAGTATAATCTTGAGGAGGGTGACCAACTTGTGCTCCTGAACTCATTTGACGTAATGGTGAAGAACCCACAGTGCGTACTGGATGTCTTCTCTATGGATACAGATGTATCCGTTCTTCTTTTGAGTCACTTCCCTTTACTTCCAGAGTCGGTTACGCTTATCAGAAAGAAAGGTGAACGTATATCCATCCAGGATTGCTTTCTGAAACTCGGTTCCAAAAAGACAGGAGCTCTCGTCGGGTGGTATGCTTTCAAAGGAACTGACAACACTGGAACATTTGCCAGCAAAGGATTACTGAGTCACTTCAAAGCATTTATGAAAGCGGACAATGATATTCCTGAAGCATTCAATGGATTCGGATCGCAAGAAGATGTAACGCCGCAAATCTACAATCAAATGGAGCGATATGTGTGTTCCTTATACTCTACCTCTGATATAAATGAGATGGATAACTTGAGAGATCTTAGATGGACTCTATTTGCAAGGAAAGGCAAAGAAGGACAACAGTTGCCACCAACTCAAGGAACACTAAAACCACACACTTCTCGTGCTTTTTATATGGCCCTTGTGTGGAAGTCTTCGGTAACACCTCTTCCTAAATTACCCTCACCCAAAGACTACTTCTGGGAGTCAGTAGAAGGTCAACTTAAACCGGTCATGTGTTTGAATGCTCCAGCACCAGAATCCTTATTAGAGCTGAGGAAATGCAATTGTAAAACTGGTTGCACAAGACTTTCATGCAGATGCAGGAAAAATATGTTGCTCTGCACAGACCTCTGTGGTTGTGGTGAATCTTGTGAGAATGTCGAACCTAACAGCCCTGCAGATGAAGATGTTCAAGAGTGACTTTTCACCAGTATAGCATCCTTGAGAGTTCCAGTCAATCACAGCATATGGTACTTTATATACTTACATAAAGCTGGAATTGTGTTGTGTCAGTTTCCACTCATTTCAAAATATTGTTGCTTTGCATACCCACTCGTTCCATTTTGGCCATCTTGGATTTCAATGTTTCCATCACATTACCTTCAAGAAACTACATTATCTAGTTTGTTTTTCTAGAAAAATGTGTGCCATGCCTTAGAATACGCTTTATTTTTCGAGAAAAAAGAGAAAATAATTTTTTTCAATGGCGGCCATCTTGAAATTCATGATGGCCGTCATCCCACCTTCCTGCAAATCAGTCCACGCTACTCGTAGACCCTAAAAATGGGAGTAAAGGCACTGAAATGAACACTCTATCATCATTAGTCTCCGAGATAATAACAAAAATATGTCTGTGTTGGTGGCCATTTTAAAATCCAATATGGTGGCAGTTTTACGCGTCCGCCAAGTTGACAACAAGTTGAATTTTCTTGCTAGGGACATTGACAAACTAACTCAGGTGAGAAACCAGACTTGGCAAAAAAAAAGAAGTAGCGCCATAATCTGGACAAATGCCGCCTGACTAGTATGTTGGTGATTTGGTAACTGGGTGTTTGTTTCATTATTTAATTACTGTTTTCAGTATGTTGATTTGGTAACTGGATGTATGGTTATTTATTTCCTATTTTCAGTATGTTGTTGATTTGTTAACTGGGTGTATGGTTATTTATTTCCTGATTTCAATATGTTGGTGATTTGGTAAATGGGTGTTTGTTTCATTATTCAGTTACTGTTTTCCATCATGTTGTTGATTTGGTACCTGGGTATATGGTTATTTATAATACTGTTTTCAGTATGTTGCTGATTTGGTAACTGGGTGTTTGGTTATTAGTCCCCTACTGGCATCGCCAGAGGGGACTATAGGTTTGCACTCTGTCCATCCCTCAGTCTGTCAGTCCGTCAGTCTGTTGCTCAGTCTGTCAGTCACACTTAAGTTTTCCAGACTTTTTTTGGAAATGCTTCAACCAAATGATTTCATTTTTGGTAACCTACTATAGAATGATGATTTACAGATCAAGCTTGAGTTTCATGCTGATTGCATTATTCTTGTGTGAGTTATGGCCCTTGCAAATATGGAAAATGTCAGTCACAATTTAGTTTTCCGGACTTTTTTTGGAAATGCTTCAACCGAATGATTTCATTTTTGGTAACCTACTGTAGAACGATGACTTACAGATCAAGTTTGAATTTCATGCTGATTGCATTATTTTTATGTGAGTTATGGCCCTTGGAAATATGGAAAAGCTCCAAAATATCAGTTTTCCAGACTTGTTTTGGAAACGCTTCAACGGAATGATTTCATTTTTGGTAAACTACTATAGAACCCTGACTTACAGATCAAGTTTGAGTTTCATGCTGATTGCATTATTCTTGTGTGAGTTATGGCCCTTGGAAATATAGAAAAGTGCCAAAATATCAGTTTTCCAGACTTTTTTTTTAAACGCTTCAACGGAATGATTTCATTTTTGGTAACCTACTATAGAACGATGACTTACAGATCAAGTTTCATTTGCACTCTGTCCATCCATCCGTCAGTCTGTCAGTCCGTCTGTCAGTCACACTTTAGTTTTCCGGACTTTTTTTGGAAATGCTTCAACTGAATGATTTCATTCTTGGTAACCTACTATAGAACTATAACTTACAGATCAAGTTTGAGTTTCATGCTGATTGCATTATTCTTGTGTGAGTTATGGCCCTTGGAAATATGGAAAAGCGCCAAAATATCAGTTTTCCAGACTTTTTTTTGGAAACGCTTCAACGGAATTCATGCTGATCACATCTAGGTTATAACATTTGTATAATTATTAATGCTCATTAGTCCGGTAGGGGATATTGTATTGCTTCAACGATACGTGAACTCATGTTTATTTTGTATTTTCAGTATTTTAGTGATTTGGTAACTGTGTGTATTGGTTATTTATTTCGTATTTTCTGTATGTTGGTGATTTGGTAACTGTGGGTATGGTTATTTATTTCGTATTTTCAGTATGTTGGTGATTTGGTAACTGGGTGTATTAGTTGTGTATTTACTGTTTTCAGTATGTCGGTGATTTGATAACTGGGTGTATGGTTATTTATTATTTTCAGTACATTGGTGATTTGATTACTGGGTATATGTTTTTTTATTATTTTTTGTTGTTTCAGTATCTTGCTGATTTTACAGACAATAAACTGAAGATTTACCATGGAGATATACTGAGAATGAATTTGGAGGATATGGTTCCCCCAGAGTATAGTAGATCATGGCATGATTTGACACCCAACATACACATTATTGGAAATTTACCTTTTAGTGTTTCTCTTCCATTAACAGTTAAGTGGCTCGAGGCAATTTCCAATAGAACAGAAGCTTGGAAACATGGTAGGACTTGTTTAACATTGACATTTCAGAAAGAGGTTGCTGAGAGGATGGTGGCTCCAGTATTTTCTGAACAAAGGTGTCGACTGTCCGTCATGTGTCAGTATTTATGCCATGTTAAGTACATGTTTACTATTGCTGGTAAGTAATGATGCCTAACTATTACCAAATCTAGTTCATTTAATGGCTAAACTGATTACACAAGAATTCACCTCATTATCTCTCCCCTTCCCAGAAGGGAGACATATTGTTTTAGTGCATATTCTTCTTCTTCTTCTTCTTCTCATACAAACTTTGTCCGGGTCATAACTTTTTTGTCTTTTGACCTTGACCATAGATATTTGGCATGTGGATGTATCACCATGAGCTGGTGTGTCGCGTACCATAGTGACCTTCATGTGACCTTGACCTTTGACCTGAAGGTCAGATTTATGTGCTTTTTAAGGGAAACTTTGTCCGGGGCATAACTTTTTTGTCTTTTGACCTTGACCTTAGATATTTGGCATGTGGATGTATCACCATGAGCCGGTGTGTCGCGTACCATAGTGACCTTCATGTGACCTTGACCTTTGACCTGAAGGTCAGATTTATGTGCTTTTTTAAGGGAAACTTCGTCCGGACCAGAACTTTTTTGTCTTTTGACCTAGTTTCTCTTTTGAGCTAGACCTTAGATATTTGGTATGATTGTCAATATTAGTCATGTATATATAATTTGCAGTGCATTAAATAGAAAGGAAGGGGAGACATATGTTTTAGTGTGCTAAAACAGTTTCTAGTTATTTATTTATTTATTGGTGTTTAAGGTCACATACTTATGCACAATGGCTAATCGTGACCGTGACAGTTTTACGGGTGGAGGAAGCCGGAGTACCCGGAGAGAACCACCGAGCAACGACAAGCAGCTGTCAGCTCTCCAACATCGTAACTCTGAACTCTGCACCGCAGCACAGGCAGGGTTAGATTGGTTGAAGACATGCGCACCATCGACGTGCAGTATGCCTCAGTACACAGCGTCATCGTGCCCCCATGTAGGCAATCGGGGTGAAGTGTCTTGCCCAAGGACACAACGCGGTTGCCGCAGGTGGGATTCGAACCGAGGACCTCTCGGCTTGCAGCCTGCACCTCTACCAACTGAGCCACCGCGCCCCCCAGTTTCTAGTTAACACTGTGATTGTTTAAAGGAAGGATGGCAGCTGAAAACCATTTGAATCAGGATTTGGCTGGGGAAACTAATCAGAGTCTTTCTATCTACCCAGCCGCCATTGTTCTGGTTGAAGTGTGAAAGTTTTCTCGATCAAAGAAATGATGACTTCAAATTAGTGGCTTGATTAGTTGAGAATTTAACTGCAAATTGATCTGGGACTACCCGCGTTGTGTCCATGGGCAAGGCACTTCATCCCGGTTGCCTACATCCGTGTACTAAGGCATACTGCACATCGTTGGTGCACATGTTTTCAACCGCTGTAACCCTGCTTGAGCCGAGCTTGAACAGAGTTAGAATGTTGAGGAGCTGACAGTTTCTCCCTTCAATGCTTGGTGGTTCTCTTCAGGTACTCCGGCTTCCTCCACCCATAAAACTGTCACGGTCACGATTAGCCATTGTGCATAAGTATGTGACCTTAAACCTTTACCCAATGTAACAGCAAAAACTGGCCAGTGCTATTCACAAAAATCGCCATTTAATTTTCATTATTTTTTTCATTGTGTGTCTCAAAAACATAGGTTATGACCCCTCTTTGGAACAAGCTCGTCGGGTCATAACCTATGTTTTTGAGACAAAAAATTAGTTATTCAAGAATTTTGTTTGTAAGTGTCATCTGCTTTTCATGTTAGGTAAAGAGTTAAACACCAATAAATAAATAACTGCAAATTGAGAGGACTGGATGAATAGGAAAATCACAAAAATGAACAAAAATGATTCATAATTTATTCATTATTTATCATATAAATACACAAACATCGATGAACACACAAATAACAAATAAATAATTGAATGAAATTAAAGGAGAATCTACAGTTATGAACTTAATATCCAGTGCTGTGAGATACAGAATCTAAATACTATAAGAGGCTAATATTACACTCATGTAGTCAGGACTGGGGAGTGGGTGGTGGTCCTAGGGTAGTAGCTTGGGGACATCAGGGCTTGGTCCAGAAGTCCAGGTTTTTTGTGTCAAGCATGGGCTTCCAAAGTTCTGACTCCTGTGCCAAGCCTACCCCACTCCACATCCCTATCCCAGAGCAAGAACCAGCAAGATAAGTTATCCATCGTATTGGAATGCTAGTTGCCACTCGTGCTCTTTCCAAAGTTTGTACCATTGTCACCTTATCAACAATTTAGATTTTTATACTGTACCAATGACCCAGACTCAGTTGGTGCTAACTCTAAAATATGTAGGGCCAAACGCAAATTTTTACCCCCCATTCCCCAAAATTTGCATCTAAAACCGAAAATTACATGTCCTATATGGTCCTCCATACTTTTACTCCACTGCGCATGCACAGTGTCAAGGAGGTCTCGAAATTGGCGCAATTATCATTCTTTGTTTGGCCCTCAATATACTTACACTTCACTGGTATTTGTGCTTGTAAATCTCAGTTTTAAGGATGCCAGACACATAATTATGAGAGAAATGGTGGATATAAGGAGGAAATAGAAGGATGAGAGGAAAAAACAGTGGAAACAAATGTTCAGGGCTGTAACTTTATAATTATTTACGAAATTATTCATGTTACCTATTTTCAAGGCATGACCTCGTTGTGGTCATTCTTGCTATGAATGTTCCATTGTTTAATCAGTGTTTCCTCTCTCCCTTTCCTTTATTCTAGCTAGCTATTCTCCCATGCTTTTGGCTTATTTTTTGTAATGTTTATTACTAAAATTTCTTGGGAGTTTTGGCTTGGAAACAGAATTAATTTCTGTTGTTTTCCCCATGTTTACGTCCTCACCCTTGTTTGGTTAGGCGTTTTGGTCTGCATCTACCATCTGATGTTCTGCAGTTTCTTCTCTGGAAGTCTCTGTTTTGCATCAGATAGTGTTTAAATTGGTAACTGATTTCGGGCCATGTTTATCAGTTCTGGAGTCATGTTTCCGGTTTGTTTACACTTTTTGTTTATGTTGACAACGGTTACTTCTTATAGTGATTACTTGTCCTCTGCTTAGTTCAGTTCATAGCAAGATACATTAATATTATCCGTAAGTGTTACATTAATTTTTTGAAATGATTTTAAAATTTTTGTCCACACTTAGGCTTTTTTGGGATCCATTTGGGCTCATTGTTCCCATTGGGAATTTGGGCTCTTCTGAAAATTTTTTCAAAAATTATTTTCTTTTGAAATGTTATAATGAATTATAATATATTATGTATATTTATTTCAAGAGTTAGTGCGAGTAATATGACTGTGTATATTTTGTCATGTTGAAAAAAAATATTCTTCAATTGTAATGCGAGGATATCTTCCTCTAATTCACAGGTTCATTGTGTTTCTTATAGTCAGTGTAGTCGTACTAATTCTTGCTCTGTGTGTGTTGATTGATATGACAACGCTGGAGACGTGTGTCACGGTATTTTGTTAGCGGTGAGGGGTCCATTACGGTCCTCTCTCTGTAGGGTCACTCTGTATTATCAGTTTCTTTTTCAGAATTCAGAGTGATGTTTCCGTGATGTCTTCAACAAGTGTGTCTCCGTCGTTGCAATATTAGGGCTAGCAGGAAGTGCTTAAGGTATTACGACAATTGCCGGGAGTTCGCTAGTTCGATCGAAGGCATTGATCGCCCACTAGTCCGCCCGGTGTCGCGACCATTCACCAGGAAAGAATGGCTCAGCACCCGGGTTCGTCCGTTGCGGTCCAGGGAAGCAGATTGGGTGATGCGAGCACTATAAAACTTAAGATGTGCACACCCAGCAACGACGGATCCGAGGATAGTATGGAGGAAGCCTGTCAGTCCGGTAGCTAGCTCGTCCAGGTCCACCAGGACCACGAGCAAGAGAGGCTCTCTCTCTCTTGCATCAACATCTGCGCCGCGATGTTGTATGTTTGTTCGCTTAGTCGGAGCTTACGTCCACTCCTCCTGCTCGGGACGCTCTGTCGCATGACAGTCCGACGCGGCTGTTATATTGGCTTCCTCATCCTCGTCAACACACACGGCCGCACCTTGGCTATGTGACCACAGATTTCCAGGGGACGTTCGCATATTATATAAATGCAGGATTGAACGTCCCTGGTGCTCCTGCTTCACTGACCAAGGAATACACGTCGACCAGGTCACTCCATCTGCTAGCCAGGGATACAAGACCTTTCCAGTTGGGACGTTCACATATTATATAAATGCAGGAATGAACGTCCCGGGAGCTTTCAGCGGATAATTCACGTAGGACCGTGGCTCCACAGGTCTCATAGAGTAACTTGAACAAGGTGTTGTTACCATGATGTCTTCGTAAAGTGTGCTTCAGTCGTCACAGTCAAATGAAGAGTTAGCGGCAAAAGTGCTCATATAGATGTGTCAATTGCCTGGAGTTCCCTAGTAGGATCGATGGCTTTAACACCCGCTAGCTCGCCCAGTGTTGCGACCATTCACTGAATGGCTCAGTGCCCGGGTTCGTCTGTTGCGGTCCAGGATGGAAATTTGGGTGATGCGAGCACTATAAAATACAATGTGCACACCCAGTGACGACTGATACGAGGATGGTACGGAGGAAGCCTATTAGTCCGGTTCTTAGCTCATCCAGGTCCATCCGGGCTGTGAGCGAGAGAGGTCCCTCTCTTGTACTACAACATCTGGGCACAGATGTTGTGGTACATAACGTTCCTCAGTCGGGGCATACGTCCACCGCTCGGGACGCTCCGTTATGTAGACTGTCCAGAGAGACTGCTCTTTCGGCTTCCTCATCCTCACGGCAGCACACGTGTCCGCACCTTGGCTACGTGACCAGTCATATTCAACCAACATCGCCGACCAGGGATTCTACGGCGACCAGGTCATGCTATCCAGTAGCCAAGGATACGAGGCCTTCATACTCCGGACGTTCGCACATAAGAAATATGCAGGAATCAACGCCCAAGGAGCTTCTATAAGACCGCAGCTCCATATGCCTTCGTTATGGACGTGCTATCGCAGATAGCACAAATTATCGCAGCATCCCAGCACTCGACAGTAACTCTGTCGGATTAAGAATTATCCGAGGCAGCTGGGTTGGTACGTTCCGCTGCAGCTTCAGGCACGGACGACCAAGAATTACAAGTGGTCCGACTGGATGGCAAAAGGGATACGGATGACTTGTATTTTCCCTTTTGGAACAACATAATTGCTGTAGAGTGCATCCGGCATTATCTTCTGACGTTGTTCCTCCAGACCAAAAATTGCTGCGTTGCCGGATAAGAGACTGATAGCGCCACTGGACTCAGAATTCTTATCGGTTTAGGGACATCATCCCTCAGTTTCCGACATAGTCCAGATATGTCTCACGGACATTTGATCTGTTGAATGACGCTAAATTTATATAACTTGCTACATAAATGGGCAGGTCAGGTTTCTTATCGGCAAATGCTCTACATCTGCTTTTCATCAATTTAGGGAATATTTTGAAATGGCAGGACAGAGCATTCTGAGAGTTCTCTGCGTCTAGACAACCAGGTCAGGACCTTGTATTGTTTATACCGTCGTCAATGTCAATTCCAACCACGATATTGGAAACGACAATATCGTCTAGCAGGGTCAGCTTAGACACATCATCGTACACAGATCACCTTACCAGAGCATTATCATTACGTCTCAAAGGAAAAAGAATTCTAGGATGTACAACCTCCTTAAGAGTTCTTTCAAGGCCTCTCGTAAAACTCCTTTTAGTGGCAATATGGAGTTGGTTAGACGTGACGCGGCCCTGGCTACATCCACGCGTGTGGATAGTAAGGTGAAAAACTCTCTCAGAGTCGCTTCGGTCTCCGGAGAGTTTTCTTCGACAGCAAGCTTTCCGCAGTCTATGATCAGATAACTAAGAAAGCTTCAGACTCTCTGCCATTCAAAGAGTAGATTACGGACGTCCCTTGGATTCGAGGGGTGATTTCGGAAGGACTAAATTGTCCTTCAAACGAAAACCTCCGTTAACTCGAAGTCCAAGATGGACTCAGCTTCCATCAAGTCCACAGGAAAGAGGCTCGCTTCCATCAGAAGTCCAGTCTCTTCTGGAATGATCGCGATAGAGATCGTAGAAATCCAGGAATTTCCAGGTTTCTACAACCATCCTTTTCTGGTTCCCAAACCAGATGGCTCATTCCATCCACTCATAATTCTGAGCTGGATAAACAAGCTGATCATGGCTCCAAGTTTATATATGGAGTCCATCCGATCAGTCAGAGCAAGTATTCGGGTGTACGACTATGCTACATGCATAGATCTCAAGATGCGTACTTTCACGTCATGGTACATCAGGCGTTCAGAAAGTATCTTCGCTTCTTCATCATAGGAGTCGTGTATCAGTTCCGAGCAATGTGCTTCGGTCTGAATCTAGCCTCCTGGGCTTTCACTCGAATAACGAACTCGGTAATGACTCATTTCTGAGCTCATTCATATGCGATAACGTCGGCCTACCTGGACGACATTCTTTAGAGGTACGGCAATGAGTTAATGCTTCAGAACGATGTGCATAATCTACTTCTATTGCTCCGACGTCTCGGTTTCATAAGTAAACGAGGAGAAGTCGGATCTGGTATCATCCAAGTCATTCACCCACCGGGGGATGAGCTTCAAAACGCACAACATTCTCGTTTGTCTGCCGTTACCCAGAGTGAAATTAATTAGTTGTTATGCTCACTATTGTCTTCGCTCAGACAAGTCCTCGGCGAGAGATCTCATGAGATTGATACGTTTGTGCAGAGCTGCCGCGATTTTATTCCGATGGGGCGGTTACGCACTTGTCCTCTCCAATTTCTTCTGATCCAGAATTGGAGGGTGAAGATTTTTTCGCTCGATACGTACATCTTCTTGTCAATCAAGTGAATAAGAGATTCAGACTTAGGCAGGTTTTCAGTGGTTAACTCAGGGAGTACCACTGCAATTGCCGGATCCGAGTTTTACAGTTTTGACGGATGCCAGTCAAACAGGTTGGGTCGTATCATTGAGCCCAACGGATTTAAAGGGCCAGGGTCTTTGGGATCCGTAGTTCCTAATTAAGCACATTAACATCAAGAATGATGTCATTTTGGCTTGCACTACGTTATTGGAGGAACGTTATTCAGAATGCTCATGTGCTAATTCTGTCCAACAATTCGACGGTATTAGCGTATTTTCGGAACTAGGGAGACAGTCATTCCATTCTGTTATTCATGTTAACAGAAGGAATCTTTCTGTTTGTACTAGAACATCAAGTTCTTCTATTGGTCCATCATATTCCGGGTCGTCTGAACGTATTAGCGGACTCCCTTCACGGAGGGGCCGCTTGTTGATGCCAGAATGGACTTTCAACAAACAAGTATTCAATCAGATTTGCTACCAAGGAGAGCGGCATATGATCAACTTTTTCGTGACACATCTCAACAATCAGTTGCAGAAGTATGTGTCACAATGTTTGGATCTTCGAGCGTTTGCAGTAGACACTCTATCGATCTCGGGAGACGGAATAATAGAATATGCATATCTTCCAGTGCCATTGATTCAGCAGATATTGCTCAAGTTATATATCTCAATGCAAAATTCTGTTGGTAGCATTTCTAGCTCCACAAAGACCGTGGATTAATCTACTCAGGCGTCTGTTGTGGGACATGCCGTGGAAGCTTCCTCCACATTTCGGTCCATTCTATGGTCAGATGGATTCAATTTACTATCAGTACTGCTTATGATAATATCTTCAGTCAGCAGTCTGTGCTTTAGTTTTAAGCTCATGAAGTAAAAGTTCTTTCTACATCATGGGCTTACGCTAATAATGTTGCTATTACAGATCTAATGAGGGCTGCATATTGTTCTTAGCCCTCCACTTTCTCGAATTTGTATCTGAGAAATATTGAGTCCTTTTCTGCAGATCTGCATTGGTTAGGTCCTTTATTTTTCACTCAGAATGTCGTCCACTAATCAGTGGTAACTATATATATGTAGGCTTTTGGTTCCGGCAGTGACTCTGTCCTGCTGCCCTCTTCGCTCTGGAGTATTTGATCCAGGGCAAGGGGAAGGGGGGGGGGGGGGGGCAGCGGGTGTTCCCTTAGGTCACCTGCTTTATAGTGTAAAGCAAGGGAATACCTCCCTTGGAGTCAGTAATTCCGAGTCGGTACCGGGATGGTTTTAAAGTAAAGCTAATGTTTACTCATCTATGTAATATTTTTTAAGTGTTGCTCGGTGTGAGACATTTGTATATATCGCGTATTAATCGGGCGTTAATATACAATCCTCGGACACTTTTATATGAGTATATAGAGTCACATTTTCCGGGACTTCCTTAATTATTGGCTTTCCTTTAAAAAATATTAGTATAACGGGTTATACTGGATGTTTATAGAGATCATTGATGTTATTGCACTCAATTACAGAATGGTGTTGTGTCTTTCTTTTTGATACAAATAAGAAAGATACATGTAAAGCCTATCTCTCATTTTCTCCTTCAGGGGATAGTTCTGTTATATGTAATTGAGTCTATTGGATTTTCCTTTATGTCCTGGGCCCTGCAACCTTTTTACTATTCAGCTAAGTCTGGGTCATTGGTACAGTATAAAAATGTTAAAAAAATTATAGTAATTTATATATTTTTTATACTTACCAATGACCCTGACGGGGATGGCCCTCCCATGAGTTAGAAACTCATACCTCCCCGCTGAGTACATAACGCTTACCAGGCACTGGTTGTAAGAATGATAATTGCGCCAATTTCGAGACCTCCTTGACACTGCGCATGCGCAGTGGAGTAAAAGTATGGAGGACCACATAGGACATGTAATTTTTGGTTTTAGATGCAAATTTTGGGGATTAGGGGGTAAAATTTGTATTTAGCCCTCAATATTTTAGAGTTAGCATCATCATTGTGCAGTCAAAAGCTATAACATTTTGACGGCAAAAAAAAAAAAAAAAATAACGTGATTTTTCGTGCCAAAAGCCACCAGAAGTCTCCATTCAACAACTGATTTCCAAATTTTCTTGGGGGAGAATTCCCCCCCCCCCCCCCTTATCATTGCTCATGACTTTGGCACTCACAGCAGATGCCAAATTTGGCATCTGCATCAGTATCCCAACACTTTGTAAAGGGGGCCCATCCCAGAATTAAAACTGGGGCCCAAATTTCATCTTCCCAGTCCTGTGCGGTGTAAAAGTTTAAAATGCCAGATGGAATTATCCACTATTCTATAGTTCTTCCTGCACATCAATTTTCCACCAGCATTCAGTTGTAATATGGTTGCTGTGCCTGTTATTAGTCCCCAATGGGAACCGTAAGGTGACTTTAGGTTGACGGTCATGATTAGCCATTGTGCATAAATATGTGACCTTAAACATCAATAAAAAAAAACAAAAAAAAAAACTGTAGGATTGCACTCCGTCCAACGTCTGTCCGTCCATCTGTCCCTCTGTCCGTCTGTCTGTCTGTCTGTTTTTAGCTCACTGAAGGGAGCTTAATTTATCACCGGCCGGCCGTTGTCCGTGTCCATTGTCCGTCGTCATGAACATTTTTCAAACGACTTCTCCTCTGAAACCACTGGTCCGATTTTCACGAAACTTCATGTGGTTGTTCATTACTATATGGCAATTCAGGTTTGTTCAATTGAAATGGCCACGACCCTTGGGGGCTCTGTATGGGGCATAACTCTGATAGCACCGTATGAATTATAGAAAAATTACTAAAAAATCTTCTTCTCCAGAACCAGTGGGCAGAATCTTTTGATACTTGGTATGCAGCATCTTGGTATGGGTCTGATTCAAGTTTGTTCAAATCGGCCCCCTGGATTCATATTTGGGCTCACTATAGAAGCCCAAATTCGAACTTAGTGCATTTCAGGCAAATTTCTTAAAAAATCTCCTTCTCCAGATCCAGCAGGCAGAATATTTTGATATTTGGTATGCAACATTGTGGGGTGCATCTGATTTAAGTTTGTTCAAATCGGCCCCCTGGATTCACATTTGGGCTCAGTACAGAAGCCCAAATTCGAACTTAGTGCATTTCAGGCAAATTTCTTAAAAAATCTTCTTCTCCAGATCCAGCTGGTAGAATCTTTTGATATTTGGTATACAACATTGTGGGGTGGATCTGATTCAAGTTTGTTCAAATCGGCCCCCTGGATTCATATTTGGGCTCAGTATAGAAGCCCGAATTCGAACTTCGTGCATTTCAGGCAAATTTCTTAAAAAATCTTCTTCTCAAGATCCAGCAGGCAGTATCTTTTGATATTTGGTATGCAACATTGTGGGGTGGATCTGATTCAAGTTTGTTCAAATCGGCCCTGTGGTTTCATATTTGGGCTCACTATAAAAGCTTGAATTCGAACTTAGTGCATTTCAGGCAAATTTCTTCAAAAATCTTCTTCTCCAGATCCAGCAGGCAGAATCTTTTGATATTTGGTTTGCAACATTGTGGGGTGGATCTGATTCAAGTTTGTTCAAATCGGCCCCCTGGGTTCATATTTGGGCTCAGTATAGGAGCCCAAATTTGAACTTAGTGCATTTCGGGCAAATTTCATTAAAAATCTTCTTCTCTAGATCCAGCAGGCAGACTCTTTTGATATTGGGTATGCAGCATGCTTAGGGGGGGTGAGATTCAAGTTTGTTCAAGCCAAGTCCCTGGGTTCATATTTGGGCTCACTGTGGGAGCAAAGATTATAGTTCAAAATGAGGAATTTCCTTTAAAAATCTTCTTCTTCAGATCCAGCAGTCAGAATGTTTTGATATGTGGTGTGTAGCATCCTTGGGGGGGGGGGTGAAATTCAAGTTTGTTAAAACCAAGTCCCTGGGTCCATATTTGGGCTGTGGGAGCCCGAATTATAACTTAGACGATATGAGGAATTTTTCTTTAAAAGTCTTCTTCAGATTCAGCAGTCAGAATGTTTTGATATTTGGCATGCAGCATCCTTAGGGGGTGAGATTCAAGCTTGTTCAAGCCAAGTCCCTGGGTTCATATTTGGGCTCACTGTGGGAGCCCGAATGATAACTCAGTTCAAAATGAGGAATTTTCTTTAAAAATCTTCTTCTTCAGATCCAGCAGATGAATGCTTTTGATATTTGGTATGCAGGATCCTTGATGCACGCTCAAATTTTTTTTTTCAAAATCCAAGATGGCGGAATGGCGGCCATTTTTGTTGTGTTTCTTAAGCTTTTTTTCTCTATTTTCATGTTACCACCCCTCCCACCAACATGGTTCAAGCTACACTTTGCATATTTGGCACACGGATAGAGGGTTGGGAGGGGATGATGCACGTTCAGGTCTCGTTACAGTTATTCAGGTGTAAATGTCAGCTTTTCAAGAAATGTTCAGCTTCTGATTAACACAGCCGAGGATATTTCGCATTTAAATTACCTCCCCTATTCACAATACTCACAATGTATATAGTTTCTGGAAGCTCTGAATATGGCCCTTTCTGGAGACAACTGTACACAACAAAAATCTTACAATATCACTCAAATACACTCAGCCAAATGACACAGTTGATGGCTAAAAAAAAGGCTCAAAATGGTCAAAATTTTCTCATTTTGGGGATAAATCTCCAATTTCCGTGCATCGATAGTGATAAAACTGTGTTATAGGAATTCCTCATTCCTCCACTGAGGATTTTACAGCATAACATGATCATTCTGACAAATAAAAAACATATGGGTTTCTTATTCATTTTTTCAGAAGGCTTTCTCAAAGCAAATTTACACAAAAATTGTCCCATTTGTAAACTGCAAATTGTCAGGTCCCAAACAGGTCTGGGTTTGTCATTTAACACTTCCATGTGACCTTGACCCCCAATTGAAATGCACTTGACAATACACAGTTTGAATCAAGACCATCAACAGATTATTTTGGCCATATCACCATTAAAGAGAATTATTTACTAAATTCCACACCACCATAAACTAAAACTATAGCTCAAAATAGTCATTTGGCTGAGGATATCCAATAACCTCGGAAATGACCTTTTAATAGGAAATGAGACCTCAATATTTTTTCTTCAAAATCCAAGATGGCAGCATGGTGGCCATTTTTGTTGTGTTTTTTTAAGCTTTTTTCTCTATTTTATGTTACCACCCCTCACTCCAACATGGTTCAAGCTACACTTTTTATATCTGGCACATGGATGGAGGGTTGTAATGGGATGTTGCACGTTCAATATTTTTTCTTCAAAATTTAAGATGGTGCCATGGCAACCATTTCTGTTGTGTTTTTTAAGCTTTTTTCTCTATTTTATGTTACAACTGCTCCCTCCAACATGGTTCAAGCTACACTTTTCATATATGGTACATGGATAAAGGAGTTGTGAGGGGATTATGCACGCTCAATATTTTTTTTTCAAAATCTAACATCTGTCTGTCTGTCCGTCTGTCTGTCTATTTTTATGTTACCACCTCTCCCTCCAACATGCTTCAAGCTACACCTTTCATATTTGGTACATGGATAAATGGTTCTGAGGGGATGATGCACAGTCAATATTTATTTTTCAAAATCCAAGATGGCAGAATGGCGGCCATTTTTGTTGTGTTTTTTAAGCTTTTTTCTCTATTTTATGTTACCACCCCTCCCTCCAACATGGTTCAAGCTATGTCTTTCATATATGGTACATAGATAAAGGGTTGTGAGGGGATTATGCACGCTCAATATTTTTTTTTCAAAATCCAAGATGCTTATATACTCTAGTGTCTTCTGTGACAAAAACACCTTATGTCACAAAAGCACCGTAGGGGACTAATACCACCTCGGTGGTCAAACACTTGTTTTTACAAAATATCTATCATTCTGTTATGTTGGGTTGCGAACGAGCTAACACCAGCTGAAGCTTTTGATGCCAGCCTTCTATATGGTTAGCTGTTTTTGGTCCAACTGAAATGTAATGGGTCCACATTTCTGTTCCGTGATTTCCCTCCACCCATTCCCCTGTAATGTAGTCTAAATTTTGTCAATTTGTTGTTCAGGGCTATGTCATCTGTCGTTGGGGCATCTTGTAAAGTGAAAAAAACCAGGCATCACTTACATAGTTGACTGGAACAAGTGGAAGTGCCATAACATGGCGAATCAAGGCCTTAACCTCTTTGTTGTTTTGATACAGTTCTGTGCCTTTTTCCACACTGCTTGGCAATATTGAAAAAAACACTCTGAGGTTTACTCTTGAGAAAGTAATAGCTAAGGCATTCTGGGCTGCTGTCTTGTAGTTGATGAAGATGGCTTTTGGGTCAGTGTGTAAACTGGAATCAGTGGTTTTTGTGCTTCATAAATGAAAAAGACATTTTTTCAGTTCTGCAATGAACACATCTGCTGCAATTTTGCCAATGTCGGATGTATGGTTGTGACTGCCATTATATTATATGGTTATCATGTCATTTACTATATTTATGGTAGATTGGCAGTTCATTTGGCAACATCGCCAGTGAATACCTTGAGGTTTTCTAGTCTTGATGCTGAACTTATGATTGTCAAAAAATAAAACATTTCCCTCCTCTGTCATTTGGAATATATTTATATTTATTTATTTATTGGTGTTTAAGGTCACATACATATGCACAGTGGCTAATCGTGACCATGACAGTTTTACAGGTGGAGGAAGCTGGAGTACCCGGAGAGAACCACCGAGCATCGACGAGTAACTGTCAGCTCCTCAACATTCTAACTGTGTTCAAGCTCCGCTCAAGCAGGGTTCCAGCAGTTGAAGACATGTGCACCATTGATGTGCAGTACGCCTTAGTACATGGCGTCATTGTGCCCCCATGTAGGCAACTGGGATAAAGTGCCTTGCCCATGGACTCTACGTGGGTTGTCCCGGACAGGGATCGAACTCGGTACCTCTAGCATAGAAGTCCAACAGTCTACCACTGAGCCACCGTGCTCCATGCCATTTGGAATAAAATTTGCAATTATTTGAGCGTTTTCCATAGTAAAATATCAAATGCTAAGACGTGTAACTGTATATATATTAAATTTACTGAATATTATGAATATCAGTTAACCCTTTACCCAACATGAAAAGTTGACTACACTTGCAAACAAAATTCTTGAATAACTTAATTTTTTTCATTTTTTGTCTCAAAAAATGAAAATATTATGAAAATTAATTGGTGATTTTTGAGAATAGCATTGGGTGGTTTTGTTTGTTACGTTGGGTAAAGGGTTAATAAAGGTCAACTGTTTGGTATGACGACAAATTTAACATCAACTCAACCAGTAATCAACTATCAACTCTCTCAATCCGATGATGAAACATCAGCCTTCTGTTTTGATGCAGACTGTAACCTTCGTTCAGGTATTAATAAACACTATTAGGCTGGGTGAACAGGAATAACATCTGCAATTGTTTACAGTTTATCAAGTAATAGTTGTTACTTTTTCTGTTGCAAGTAATTACAAGTACTCAATTACATTCATAAATAGATGGTAATGTATTGATGATAAATTTTATGACTATTTTGTGATTACTTTCCTTAAATGCTTTTTAACTCTAAACACACTGAGTATTTTCCAGATATTTTTCTTCAAACCTAGTTATGATCTTATGAAAAATTCATACAAATTTTTCCTAATAATTTAATTCTTTGTCATATGAGTGTTTCATTATCTCATGTGAATAAGGTGTTCCTAATGATCTAATTCATTATGTGCAGGCCTGAAAATAAGCAGTCTGACATTTGAAGAATGAGGTCCCCAGAGGGTGAATTTGATGATGCTATCCCATACAGTGGCCAATTTATCCTCTGGGTACCCCTTTCTGTTTAGTTTTGAGACCCTGATTCAGATTGAGGTTCAGATAGGGTAAATTTAGTGATGCTACCCTGCTATGCAGGGTAGCATCACTAAATTCACCCTCTGGGGACCTCATTTTACAGATGACAGTCTGCTTATTTTTTGGCTTGATTATACAACCTTTGTCATGTAAGTGTCATTCATTTTCTCCTGTAAACTAGTCGTTCCTAATAATTTAATGCATTATGCTACCTGTGGCGAGTATGTGTCACTCATTATATGTTTTAGATAAGGTGTTAGCAATGATTTAAATATAGAATAAACGTATAGTGTTTTCAGGTAAAAAATTTATTCTTCGAGTAGGATTAAGAATGAACCCGCCGAACATCTGGCGAGTCTGCTTCATTCTTAATTCTACGAGTAGAATAAATTTTACTTGAAAACACTATACGTTTGTTTTATAAATCTTCTATGGGGCAATCGCGACAAAATCGTGCTATAATTTGATACAAAACACAGCGAGAAGTGAGGAGCACATTGGTCCAATTCGATCGACCAGCAAAATTGGTAAAAATAAACAAGGTGCAGTAATACATTTCTGTCTAAAAATAATTCCCCAACAAACTTGAGCTAAACTTATAAAAATACTTTATTATATGAGCAGTGTGTAGTGTTTTCTACTGGCATTGTGTAATACTTTCAAAAAGATTTAAAGAAATCAACAATCGAACTATTAATTATGCAAGACAAATGTGGTAGAGGCCAGAGGTCAACAAGTCCGTCGCAACTAGGGGAATAAATTCTTTCAGTGTTAATGGGGGGGGGGGGGGGGGGGGGTGGGCACTGTGGCATTGTGTACTAAGGCATACTGCATGTCAAAGGTGCACTTGTCTTCTACCAATGCTAACCCTGCTTGTGTGGAGTTAGTATGTTGGGGAGCCTGGCAGTTGCTTGTCATTGGTCAGTGGTTCTCTCTGGGTACTCAGGCTTCCTCCACCCGTAAAACTGACTGATACGAGGTGACCCTGGCTGTCAAAAGTGTCATTTAAACCAGTTAAAACTCCAATAAATAAATCGTCATGTGTGTTACACTATCTTCAGTAAATAACGTGTTCCTAATGATTTAATTCATGGCTACCTTCCTTGTGTTTCATTCATTATTTTCTTCAAATAATGTGTTCCTAATGATTTAATTCATTATGCTACCTTCCTTGTGTTTCATTCATTATTTCCTTCAAATAACGAGTTTGTAATGATTTAATTCATTATGCTACCTTCCTCATGTAAGTGTCATTTATTGGTTGCTGTGAAAAAGGTTTCCTAATGATTTAAATTAATTCATTAGTGTATCTAGCCACTGGCCTAACATAACAGAACATAATTTTATCGGTATCTAGCCTCTGGCCGACATTGCAGAGCATAATTCTATCAGTGTCTAGCCACTGACCTAACATTACAGAACAAAATTCTGTCAGTGTTTAGCGTCTGACCTAACATTACAGAGCACAATTCTATCAGTGTCTTGCCTCTGACCTAACATTACAGAACATAATTCTATCAGTGTCTAGCCTAGCCTAGCCTCTGACCTAACATTACAGAGCATAATTCTATCAGTGTCTAGCCTCTGACCTAACATTACAGAGCATAATTCTATCAGTGTCTAGCCTCTGACCTAACATTACAGAACATAATTCTGTCAGTGTCTAGCCTCTGACCTAACATTACAGAACATAATTCTATCAGTGTCTAGCCTCTGACCTAACATTACAGAGCATAATTCTATCAGTGTCTAGCCTCTGACCTAACATTACAGAGCATAATTCTGTCAGTGTCTAGCCTAGCCTCTGACCTAACATTACAGAGCATAATTCTATCAGTGTCTAGCCTCTGACCTAACATTACAGAGCATAATTCTATCAGTGTCTAGCCTAGCCTCTGACCTAACATTACAGAGCATAATTCTATCAGTGTCTAGCCTCTGACCTAACATTACAGAACATAATTCTATCAGTGTCTAGCCTCTGACCTAACATTACAGAGCATAATTCTGTCAGTGTCTAGCCTCTGACCTAACATTACAGAACATAATTCTATCAGTGTCTAGCCTCTGACCTAACATTACAGAGCATAATTCTATCAGTGTCTAGCCTCTGACCTAACATTACAGAGCATAATTCTGTCAGTGTCTAGCCTAGCCTCTGACCTAACATTACAGAGCATAATTCTATCAGTGTCTAGCCTCTGACCTAACATTACAGAGCATAATTCTATCAGTGTCTAGCCTCTGACCTAACATTACAGAGCATAATTCTATCAGTGTCTAGCCTAGCCTCTGACCTAACATTACAGAGCATAATTCTATCAGTGTCTAGCCTCTGACCTAACATTACAGAGCATAATTCTATCAGTGTCTAGCCTCTGACCTAACATTACAGAACATAATTCTGTCAGTGTCTAGCCTCTGACCTAACATTACAGAACATAATTCTATCAGTGTCTAGCCTCTGACCTAACATTACAGAGCATAATTCTATCAGTGTCTAGCCTCTGACCTAACATTACAGAGCATAATTCTGTCAGTGTCTAGCCTAGCCTCTGACCTAACATTACAGAGCATAATTCTATCAGTGTCTAGCCTCTGACCTAACATTACAGAGCATAATTCTATCAGTGTCTAGCCTAGCCTCTGACCTAACATTACAGAGCATAATTCTATCAGTGTCTAGCCTCTGACCTAACATTACAGAGCATAATTCTGTCAGTGTCTAGCCTAGCCTCTGACCTAACATTACAGAACATAATTCTATCAGTGTCTAGCCTCTGACCTAACATTACAGAGCATAATTCTGTCAGTGTCTAGCCTCTGACCTAACATTACAGAGCATAATTCTATCAGTGTCTAGCCTCTGACCTAACATTACAGAGCATAATTCTGTCAGTGTCTAGCCTAGCCTCTGACCTAACATTACAGAACATAATTCTATCAGTGTCTAGCCTCTGACCTAACATTACAGAGCATAATTCTGTCAGTGTCTAGCCTCTGACCTAACATTACAGAACATAATTCTATCAGTGTCTAGCCTCTGACCTAACATTACAGAGCATAGTTCTGTCAGTGTCTAGCCTCTGACCTAACATTACAGAACATAATTCTATCAGTGTCTAGCCTCTGACGTAACATTACAGAACATAATTCTATCAGTGTCTAGCCTCTGACCTAACATTACAGAACATAATTCTATCAGTGTCTAGCCTCTGACCTAACATTACAGAGCATAATTCTATCAGTGTCTAGCCTCTGACCTAACATTACAGAGCATAATTCTATCAGTGTCTAGCCTAGCCTCTGACCTAACATTACAGAGCATAATTCTATCAACAATTCAATACGGCTCGGGCTAGAGGCCGTATTCATGAACCGATCTTTACAAAACTTCTTGGGTACCTTTGTTATCACCGTGGGACGAGAAATGAGTGTCTTTGAGTGCGGTCCGAAATTCAAGATGGCCACCAGCAGCCATTTTGTACTGAAATTAGTGCAATCAGTTTTTTGTACAGAACTTCTGTATGAAAGTTCTGATTTGAATAAATTTTTGTGTGAATGTTTAGTAACATGGAATACATCACATACAATACAGGTTTTTTTCCTCATGCCGAAATGATGCAAATTAGATGAACTTTGATTTCTTCAGTGCCACTTATACACAGTAAGTACACATCTCAATACAGCTCATGCTATGGGCTGTATTTATGAACCGATCTTCACGAAACTTTTTGGGTACCTTTGTTATCACCTTGGGATGAGAACGAGTGTTTTTGGGTGCAGTCCGAAATTCAAGATGGCTGCCGGTGGCCATTTTATACCAAAATTAGGTACAATCAGTTTTTTGTACAGAACTTCTATACGGCTCAGGCTAGAGGCCATATTTATGAACCTATCTTTATAAAACTTCTTGGGTACCTTTGTTATCACCATAGGACGAGAACGAGTGTTTTTGGGTGCGGTTTGAAATTCAAGATGGCTTTCGGAAGCCATTTTGTACCGAAATTAGTGCAATCAGTTTTTTGTACAGAACTTCTGTATGAAAGTTCTGATTTGAATAAATTTTTGTATGAATGTTTAGCAACATGGAATTCATCACATATAATACAGGTTTTTTCTCGTGCAGATATTATGCAAATTAGATGAATTTGGATTTATTCAATTTCAGTGCTACTTGTACACAGTAAGTACACATGTCAATACGGTTCAGGATAGGGGCTGTATTTATGATCCGATTTTCAGAAAACTTCTTGGGTACCTTTGTTATCACCTTGGGACAAGAACGAGTGCATTTGGGTGCGGTCCAAAATTCAAGATCATGGCTGCCAGTGGCCATTTTGTACTGAAATTAGGTACAATCAGTTTTTTGTACAGAACTTCTATATGAAGGTTCTGATTTGAATAAATTTTTGACTGAATGTTTAGTAACATGGAATACATCACATATAATCCAGGTTTTTTTCTCGTGCAGAAATTATGCAAATTACATGAACTATGATTTATTCAGTGCTACTTCTACACAGTAAGTGCACATGTCAATATGGCTCAGGCTAGAAGCTATATTTATGAACCGATCTTCTCGAAACTTCTTGGGTATCTTTGTTATCACCTTGGGATGAGAACGTGTGTTTTTTGGGTGCGGTTTGAAATTGAAGATGGCTGCCGACGGCCATTTTATACCGAAATTAGGTGCAATCAGTTTTTTGTACAGAACTTATAGGACTACGTTTGTTATCATCATGGGATGGTAACAAGTGCTTTTGGGCTCGGCCAAAAATTCAAAATGTCTGCCGGCAGTCTTATTTACAGGAATTGTGTGTATTACATTTTTTTGTGCAGAACCTGTAAAGAAGATTTTTTATGTCCATAATGTTTGCTGTAAATTTATTGGGTGTCTTTGTTATCACTGTGGTATGAGAACAAATATTTTTTGGTTCAGTCAGACCCACTCAGGGTGTTAAAAAGGGAGATAATTAAAAATCTTTTCCCAAAACACCAGAAAAAATAATGCTTCTTGCATTCAGCATCCCTAGGATGTGTATATTCAAATGTGTTGAAGCCAAGTTCGTGTGTTAATATTTGGTGTTGTTTGGGGAGGGTAAACATTATTAGCACAACCTGATTTTCTATTTCCAATGAGAAAAATAAAACCTGCTCACCCGTGGGAACCCTATGAGCTAAAGATAAAAAATTCAAATACCTATATTTTAAGAAGGACTTGACAAATATTTATTAATTAGTATGAATCAACCTTAGAAAGGGTTTGAATCAAACAGGCCAAAACAGTTGCTAACATTTAGTTTATGAACAACCATATAAGGATTGCCATTGTAACATTAACCCCATGAAGATTTCTTTTGTAGTTTAGCATCTAACTGTCACCCACCTTTACAATACTTTTACCTGTACATTTTTTATAGGCTACGGTCTGTATTTATGTACAGACCTTTACAATACTTTACATCAGGGCTTAAAATTCGTCTGGCATCACGCGAATCTAACATAATTCTCGCGAAATATTTTCACGCGAATCCATTTAAACCATGATATGAAATCCCCCGTGGGGACCCGGGAAGTAAAGCCAATGATTGAGGTGGAAATCCTCTAAAATGTGCAACATGAGGTATAAATGATTGAAAACCCTTGACTTTATATCCATGTTGCGGTCATGATTAGCCATTGTGCATAAGTATGTGACCTTAAACACCCTTAAATAAATAAATAAATAAATAAATAAATAATGATATGAAATTCTTCAAAAACTAGCTGAATATTGCTGGTGAGATCATGAAATAAGTTGTCAAAATCTCCACCCATGATTTACCACATGCTTCACATTTTCTTGAGTTTGGTATCAAATCAAGTCATGGCTGCTACAGCAGCCATGACTTGATTTGATACTAAACTCAAGAAATATGAATAGACAGTTTTTCATAATTATATATTTTATGATAACCCAGGTCAGAACTTCATCATGAATCAACGACATCATACATAAAGTGAATCCAAGCAGTAAATTGATGCGAATCCACTTGGATTCGCGCCAGTGTAGTTTGCCAGAATCATTACGAGAATCGATTCGCGGATTCGCGTGTAATTTTAAGTCCTGTACATGTACCTTTGTTATCGGGTCATTGCCTAGATGTGTGTCATTACTCGATGAGCTCGTTCCAAAGAGAAGTCACATGATATGGTTTTGTTGAAATTTTTCGAAAAATAATATTTTTTCAGCTGCTTACGTGGGCGGATGCGAGCGATTCGTTGGGTAAAGGCTTAATAATGAACTACATGCTTGCGATTATATGGAACCAGGGAAATACGATAACATGTCCCAAAAGTCGTTTTCATTATTTCATATTAATTGCCAGATCCTTAGTGCTCATTGTGACGCACTCACAGACGCACTCACAGAACTGTTATTTAACTTACAAGGAACTGATAATGATATGTTTGATGTGATTGGGCTAACAGAAGTATTTAATATTCCAGATAATGTTTGTTTTAACCTAGAAGGTTATCACCAGTTACTAAAGGGAACGAATCCTAATAATGATGATGGTCATGGTTGGGTGGCTTTATTTATCAAGGAAGGAATTGATTATAAAGGTTGAGACGACCTCTCATATTTTATTCCCCACATCATCAGGTCACGTTTTGTTGAAGTTAGAATACACAAGTCATCGAAAATAATAGGCGTTATCTACAGGCCCAATACATCCTCCAAAGTAGAGTGTAGCAGTCGAGGTATAAAGGCCATTTACCAACCAGCCTGGTTGGTCCGGATCTCCTAGTCTCGTGGTAAATCGGTCGCTTTGTGTGCTAGAGGTCGACGGTTCGAACCCCGGCTCCCGCACTTATCTCTCCTCCTGTTACATTTGGGGGCTCGTCCAATCCTCAGCAGTAGGTGGCACTGTGGGTGTTTCGACTGCTCTGAGGAGGAACTTGGGTGAGATTCACATGTGGTGAATCTCAAAAGAAGGGGAGAGTAGTGTAGCGGTCGAGGTATAAAGGCCATTTACCAACCAGCCTGGTTGGTCCGGATCTCCTAGTCTCGTGGTAAATCGGTCGCTTTGTGTGCTAGAGGTCGACGGTTCGAACCCCGGCTCCCACACTTATCTCTCCTCCTGTTACAAGATATTGACATTTTTCTCAAGTCACTTAACCCTCTGTACACTGTTGTCAAAATATCAATATTTGAAAATATAAATCTTTCCCATAATGCATCTGGGAATTTAACCAATTTAGTCTTGTTTGACAGAGCTCATTGAGCTCTGTCAAACAAGACTCAATTGGTTAAATTCCCAGATGCAGTATGGGAAAAATTTGCCTCTTAAAAATTTGATATTTTTACATCAGTGTGAAATAACAGATGCAGTGAATTAGGAGAATAAACCGACTTATATTGTAGGTCACTTCAAAGTAGACTTCTTAAAATTTGAAACTCACACAAAAACTAGTAATTACATTGATTTAGTGTTTAGTCAAGGTGTCCTACCACACATAACAAGGCCAACTAGATTTACTGAACACTCGTCTACTTTAAATGATCACATCTTAAGCAATAGCATTACATCCCCATTCAAATCAGGTGTAATATTAACAGATGTATCTGATCATTTTGGCACATACTATTAAGAAACAAAAACACAAAAAGGTGATGATACAGAGTCTATAATGATTTATAAGATAAATGAAGACAATGTAGCCCGTTTTAGGACTACTCTCTGCGAGATCGATTTCTCTGATTCAGTGGAACTTAACTGCCCAAACCAAGCATATCACACATTTCTAAATAGGTATACCAATACTTTTGAGTATTCATTTCCGCTGCATCAAGTTCACCCAAACAAAAAACTTATCAAATACCAATCATGGATCATCAATCACAAGAAAGAGATTTTATACTAAAAAACTTAACCCTTTACCCAACGAATCGCCCGCATCCACCCGCGTAATATACGAATTCAGCAGCTGAAAAAATATTATTTTTCGAAAAATTACAACAAAACCATATCATGTGACCCTGACCACTCAAGCTCCTTCCAGAGAGGGGCCACTTGATATGATTTTGTTGAAATTTTTTTAAAAAATTTACAAAATGATATTTCAAATAATAAATTTTGAAATCGTCTGTGTTGGGTAAATGGTTAAAAAGCCTTCTGATCATAATATTCAAAATTATAAAAGATATTATCAAGTATTTATAAAGTTAAGAAACAAAGTAAAGCAATGTACTACAAGGATGCATTAGCGATTAATAAAAATAATATGCATGAAACATAGAAAATCCTAAATACTGCAATAAGTAGGGCCAAGACAGAAGTGAAATTGCCATCCCATTTTAATCATGGAGATAATAAAATTGACAGTCCACGTTCACGTAACATAGCTAAAAAATTCAATAATTTCTTCAGCTACGTAGGTAAACGAACCAAGGAGTCAATTGAGGAATCAAACAAGCGAGCAAGACATCCTTGATAGCTTTTATATTACTCCTGTTAACAGGCAATGCTGAAGTTTTGTTTCCTTTAAAAACTATGAAATCCAAGTTTAGTAAGGATTATAATTAGGGCTGTCATGATTCATCGATTTTACCCCTTTTAGTCGTTTAATAATTAAAAAATATTTAATGAAAATACTATTGTTTCTAAAGGTAAAAGGTCAAGAATGTCGACGTTAAACCTCAAGAACTCGTTAGAAGCATTTGTCTTTTAGGTACATTCAAAGATTTAATGTTTTGAACTTTTGAACCTGTATGGTATATTCAAGTCCCGTTTGGAGTTGCGAACTTGTGAAGTTCACAAGTGACGACTGGTCTTGATTATTACACTGACGGTTCAAAAGTTTCAATGTACATGAAAGAGGATCGTGTTCGTTGTTTACCTGAGGTAGGTCAACTGACTTGAGCTTCATTTTTAATGACTCAAAGAGAGGGAGGGGGGGGTCATTAGGTACGATTATTATTGATTATTTGCGACGATTAATCGATTCCTAAATTAAAAAATCATGACAGCCCTAATTGTAATGACATAACAACAAGCTTCCGAAAAAACATCATTGACATTTTAGTCGTTTTAATAACATGCAACATGTATAAACAACTCGTTCCTTCAGGAAAACGTACCCACACAGATGAAAATAGCCAAAGTAATCCCATTATATAAATCCAGTGATAACTGAGACTTTAGTAATTTTAAACTAGAGCTGTAGGTTAACCGAAACCGAACTGAGGTTTTTATTTTTTTTTAAAAACCGAAACCGTCGACATCCCGTAATCTAAGGTTTTTCGTTTTTTTTTAAATACTCTCTTGCTGCAGAAATTCACACAATGTAGCCATCCCAGAGTAGTGAGAGTACCCAGACACTGTCAATTTCCAACATTTCAGTTTAGTTGTGTTTGCAGCTTTCCTCAAGTTGCGTGTAGGTGTCAGACCTCGAAAAATGGCCAAGCACAATAAAAGTTCTGTATATTTTGGTAATTATTATATTGGCCTTCCTGATTCTTCATGTATTATAGCTTATTTCGGGCATTCATTGAGTTTCACTCAATTTCTCTATCAATCAGTTATGACTCCGGACATAAGAATGAGTTTTATTGAATTTTACTTGGCCTCATGAACAAACTGAAAACCGAACCGAACCGAGGTTTTACTCCACCTGAAAAACCAAAACCGAAACCGAACAAGAAATTTAAAAACCTACAGCTCTATTTTAAACCAGTTGGTATCAGACCTGTTTTGTCCAAATTTTGGAAAAAATAAGGTACAAAAGACTTATTAGTTTCCTGGGTAGAAACAACATTTTATATTCTTTTCAGTTTGACCTAAGGGATCCACTGTACACCCTGTAGTGCATCTCATTAAACATGTGGGCATGGAGAACAATAAAAAGAGTACAGATGTCACACTAGCTATTTTGCTTGACATGCCTAAAGCATTTGATACCATAAACCATGATATGTTACTCAGTAAGCTTGAAAAATATGGCATTAGAAGACTCAGTAATGATTGGTTTTGGGTCTCTCGAATAGAACTCAGTACATTAATTATAGAGGAAATGAATCCGACAAACCGAACTATGCTATGGGGTTCCGCAGGGTCTATTTTGGCTCAGTTTTATTAGGCCCCCCCATGGTTGCATGTAATTAGTTTTCTGTCTAGAACTTCTAATGACTTATCCGATTTCATTAATTTTTGGTATGGAAGTGAAGCAGCATAAGATAAATAACATAACATACAGAGTTTTTTTCTTGTGCATAAATTATGCAAATTTGACGAATTTAAGCTTTTTTCAGACATTTTTGTATATATTGTGTTGGTGTGTACTGTTATAGTGTTACCACCTTATCTCAGAGTCTGGGATTCAGGTGCTTTGACACTTTTATTTCAAATTTACAGCTTTGATCAGACATTATGTAAAATTGATGTACATCAATTTAAAAAAAAAAAAAATTTACTGGCAGCCTTTTTTCTTTGAAATTGTGTGTAATATGTTAATGAAATGTGTGATATCGGGGGGAGGGGGGGCACCCAGGTATCAAAAATGCATTTTCTCCAGATCATGCAAATTTTTTCCTTTTCCATTTTTATAGTGTACTTTTGTCTCAAAACAGCCTTCACCATGCATTGCATCTATTTGCATACCAACCATAAGGCATTCTGAGCAGTATATATGCATCCAATGACAGGAAACTTGATTGATTGTTACTGGAACTCATGTGGAGACAGGGGTGGGTGTCGTGTGGACAACGAAAAAAACAATGCATGCAATTTGTTCCAAACTGTATCTACTTTGAAAGCAGTACATGGGTTTTCATAATTTATGCAACCAGTTTCCACATTCAAACTCATGTAATACACAGAGATTGCAGAAAAATGAAGATATTCCCTTTGTATGTTGCTGTGAGGTTACAATTGTTATTCTCATATGTACCCCAACTGTCTAGAGCCAACTTGAGAGTTGTGGCAGCAACCCAAGTTCACTATTGTGAATTCCACCACAGTGTCCAGCATAGGAAATCTTTGACCTCACAGGACACAGGACACAGTTTTTTCATCAAATATTGCCCTGTCACATTTCATTGGATAGTGCCTGTGGGCACTATCCAATCAAATGTGACAGAGCAATGTGTAATTATGTGTAAGATGATGTGTAATTGTACCCCTGCTTCAGAGAAATGGGGGCTATATTGTTGACGGCCTGTACATCGGTACGTCCTGACTTGTGTGCGCAACTCATACATTATTGAACTGACTTTGATGAATCTTCTCAAGCATTTATTTTTTGTTCAATTTTGTTTTATATACCATTTTTTTTCTTTTTCAAGGGTATGACAAGAAGACAGTCGCAAGACTATCTCCTTCCCGACAGTAAAACATCTACTCATTTATCAAATCTTCTAACATTATTTTTCTCTCAAAACGTACTGTATTTGTATTCTGTGAAATAAAGTGAATTGAATTGAACATTATAAATAGCAAACTGGAGGTGGGGGTATTAATCACCTTCAGTGATAGTTCTAGTTTTCTTTAGATTTTGGTGAAAAAAAAATTCAAAGCAATATTTCAATATTTGGTGACACCACTTATTGTGGGGGACTATTTTCTGATCGCGAGCGACTGGCATTGCACCTGTTAGCTTAACTTAACAATCAAGCGTGCGGAAGTCTGTCAGTCTGTTAAGGCTACACCCCGTAATTCTTGTCCGATCCTCAAGAGATTTCATATGCAGGTTTGAGGTCATGACTATATGAGAACGTTCCCTTTTCATCGCGATCAGACAACCATGATGGATACGTGAGCCCGAATCCCAAAAACCTTTAGCACATTCAACAGGTTGTATGTATGAAAGGATTCCATTGTAATTTGGTAGGATGACTTTGTATAATGTCTAGATGAGAATGTCCCCTTTTGGTCACAGTCGGTCAACCGTGATGACTTCGCAAGCCCAAAACCTGAAAACCTTCAGCACATTCTACAGGTCGTATTTATGAATGAATTTCACTGTAACTTCGTAGGATTACTCTGTATAATGTCTAGACGAGAACTTCCTTTTTTGGTTGGGTTCAGTCAACCATGACGACTGAAGGGGCACTTTACCAAGATTTCTTTAGCACAGTCTACAGCTTGCATTTTTGGAGGAATTTCATTGAAAATTTGAAGGATGACTCAGTATAATGTCTAGATGAGAACATCCTATTTTGGCTGTGATCTACATAGGCACATGACCTAGATTTGTTTATCACAGTGTACAGTTCATATTTATGAAGCAATTTCTTAGTAACTTGGAAGGATAACTTGGTATGATATCTAGATGAGATAGTCGTATTTTGGTCATGATTGGTCACTCGTACCGCCACCTAGATGACCTAGATTCCTTTAGCACTGTTTACAGGTTGTTTTTAAGAAGGGATTTCATTGTAACTTGGTAGGATAACTTGGTATGATATTTTGATGAGACTCTCCTCTTTTGGTCATGATTGGTCAACCATGACCCCTGAACTGACACATGACATAGATTCTTTTATCAAAGTCTATGAGTTATATTTATGAAGGTATTTCATTCTAACTTGGTAGGATGACTCAGTATAATGTCTAGATGAGGACATCCCCTTTTGTTTGCGATCTGTCAACCATGACTGCTGAACTGACACATTACATAGATTCTTTTATTAAAGTTTAGGAGTTATATTTATGAAGGGATTTCATTGTAACTTGGTAGGATGACTCAGTATAATGTCTAGATGAGGACATCCCCTTTTGGTTGCGATCGGTCAACCATGACTGCTGAACTGACACATTACATAGATTCTTTCATCAAAGTCTGTGAGTTATATTTGTGAAGGGATTTCGTTGTAACTTGGTGGGATGACTCTGTATAATGTCTAGATGAGGACATCCCCTTTTGGTTGCGATCGGTCAACTGTGATGGATTAAAATGGGATGCCAATGACAGCACTGTATTTTCCTCTGTTAAAGATATTAATCAACTGACAAATTGTATAAATAGTGAACAAGACAAAATCTTTGAATGGTGCACCATTAACGAACTCATGTTAAATGCAAAGAAAACAAAATATATTTTAATAAATCTGACACAAGGGCTACTCCCATGAACCATAATATTTACATCAATGGACATATTGGAATTTTTTTTATTTAGAAAAATTGAATGCCCCTTTTCAGCCACCCACACTTAGCGGTATGCCACGGTGGGGGTATACTGGGTGACAGACCATCTTAGCGGTATGCCACGGTGGGGGTATACTGGGTGACAGACCATACACTTAGCGGTATGCCACGGTGGGGGTATACTGGGTGACAGACCATACACTTAGCGGTATGCCACGGTGGGGGTATACTGGGTGACAGACCATACACTTAGCGGTATGCCACGGTGGGGGTATACTGGGTGACAGACCATACACTTAGCGGTATGCCACGGTGGGGGGTATACTGGGTGACAGACCATCTTAGCGGTATGCCACGGTGAGGGTATACTGGGTGACAGACCATCTTAGCGGTATGCCACGGTGGGGGTATACTGGGTGACAGACCATCTTAGCGGTATGCCACGGTGGGGGTATACTGGGTGACAGACCATCTTAGCGGTATGCCACGGTGGGGGTATACTGGGTGACAGACCATCTTAGCGGTATGCCACGGTGGGGGTATACTGGGTGACAGACCATCTCTAGTATTACAAGACAATCTTATTCATTAGAAATAAAGCATTCAAGGACAAGGTCTCTAGACATATTTCCAATATTTGCCTACCCAAAACTATAGAATGAATTTGTTTATGAACTATGTACAATGTGCTGTAGAACTGCCTTCAAGAGACAAATTTCAAACAAATGTATCGGTGCATACATGAATGATGTTCACTGTAATAATCCCTGTTGTATGGATTGCAACCGATAGTCTGAGAGCAACTGTTTGTATTCAGTAACAAAATTAAAAAAAAAAAAAGGAAAAGGAAAAAGATAGGAGCTGATAACTAGTGTCTTGCGTGGAAACCTTTACAATAAAGAGCAGTTTGGGCATAAACCATTGACTAAACCTGCTTTATATCTATGTTGAGGTCATAATTGACAACAGGTACATAACAGTGATGATAAAAGTGACCTAAAAAACCTGTGATTAAAATAAAATATATTGTGTGATACCAAACTGTCTTTTAAGCTCACCACAGTATTTCTCCCTACCAAATCCAGTCAAATAGTGTTTGAGATAGATAGATTATACCGCCCTGGTCAATGGTGGATGGGTGGGGTGGGGTGGATGCAGTGGGGAGTCAAAATTACACAGCAGTCCCAAATTAGTCCTGTATTGCAGTGGAGCCCTGTTAATTGAATAGCCCCTTTGCCAATGAAAATTATTCAGTTAACAGGAGTGTTCAATTAACAGGGATTGTGCCACTTTTCTGTATTCTAGAGTTAAACTTAGCATTTATTCTATTATATCTTGTTGACAGAGCTCCATGAGCTCTGTCAAACAAAATATAATAGATTAAATGCCTGTATTGAATGAACTGAGCCAAATAGGTCTATAAACAAAGAAAACCACGGAGAGTCAGGATAATTTCTCAACAGGTTACCAGATTTTTTATTCAATTAACACAAGTTTACTCTATAACCTATATTCAATTAACATGTCAAATTTGTACTGGAGGTATGGTAAATGGTTCTGTGTTGGCAAATTATATTCAATTAACAGGGTTATTCAGTTAAGACACATCCAATTAAGTGGACTCCACTGTATTAGTATGTTTCAAACTGGTCCAAGTAATATTCGTTTGATTCATACTGTTATAGTGACAGCATTCAGTTGTGAGTGTTGGGATGCCATTCAGCATTTGATGAGGCACAATAACAACTTAACTCTTTACCTAACACGAAAAGCAGATGACACTCGCAAAAAAAAGTCTTGAATAAATTATTTTTTAAATTTTTTGTCTCAAAAACATAGGTTATGACCCCTCTTTGGAACAAGCTTGACAAGCAAAGAGGGGTCATAACCTATGTTTTTGAGACAATGAATTGGCAATTTTTAGCTCATCTTGACAAAGTCAAGCTGAGCTAATCTCATCGCTTCCCGTCCGACGTCCGTCGTCTGTCGTCCGTCGTCTGTCATCCGTCAACACCATGTTTTGGTCTTCTCCTCCAAAGCCACTGGGCCAATTCAAGTGAAAGTTTGTGTGAGTGATGGTCCCAAAGGGGCATTTCATTTTGTTCAACTCAGCATGCCCAGCCCCATAGGGAGGGAGTGGGGGAAAATGCACCAAAATATTTTAAAAATCTTCTTCTCAAGAACCAGTGTGTACAATGACTTGATATTTGCTATGGAGCTTCCATATGAGGTGTAGAATCAAGTTTGTTCAAACGAAGTTCGTGAAGTAATATTTGGCTTTGTAATAGGAGGGGTAAGATTTTTGGCCCCGCCCAAAATTTCTATTTTCTGAACTGATGGTCCGGTATGAACCAAATTTGGTTTGTGGTATTATTGGGTCATATGTACATGACCCATGCAGAAAAAAAAATTCCCGCATCCCCATGGGAACCCTGGGAGCTAAAAATAGAAATATTTTCAAACGCCCATATTTCCCAAACCCCACGGAACAGAGAGCTTTTATTTGGTATGAAGTATCCTTATGACCAGTAGAATTGAATGGTAAAAAAAAATTGCCATCGGTTATGTTAGGGTGTTCTGTAATGGGCATCGAAAAAATGCTGAGTCAGCATATTTGCAAAAATTTTTAAAAAATTTTTCTCCAGAACCAATCATCAGAATCTTTTGATATTTGGTATACAGCATTCATAGGGGGGTCAGATAAAAGTTTGTTGAAATAAAGCTCATTGGTTCATATTTGGGCTCTCTACAGGAGCCCGCTTTAAAAATCTTCTTCTTCAGAACCACCAGTCAGAATCTTTTAATATTTGGTATACATCATTGTTATGAGGGTCAGATTCTAGATTGTTCAAACCAAGTCCCTAGGTTAATATTTGGGCTTCCTACGGAAGCCCAAATTTTATCTTTGTTCAATATGGAGGGTAATTTAAAAAAATCTTCTTCAGATCCATCAGTCAGAATGCTTTGATA